>PVKV010006331.1:75772-96521 GCA_004027835.1 Alouatta palliata
CAGAGTCTCACTCCGTCACCAGGCGCCAGGCTGGAGTGCAGTGGCGCGACCTCGGCTCAGTGCAACCTCCGCCGCCCGAGTTCAAGCAATTCTCCTGCCTCAGCCTCCCGAGTAGCCGGGACTACAGGCGCGTGCCACCACGCCCAGCTAATTTTTTTGTATTTTCAGTAGAGACGGGGTTTCACTATGTTGACCAGGATGGTCTCGATCTCTTGACCTCGTGATCCGCCTGCCTCTGCCTCCCAAAGTGCTGGGATTACAGGCGTGAGCCACCGCGCCCGGCCCTGAGATGGGGTTTTGCCATGTTGGCCAGGCTGGTCTTGAACTTCTGACCTCAGGTGATCCACCTGCCTCAGCCCCTCAAAGTGCTGGGATTACAGGTGTGAGCCACCACGCCTGGTCACTCTTATTTTCCTTTTCCCTGTGTTTCCTCTTTGAGTTCCAGGGGCTGCTCCCTGCCCCTGTGTTTTCTCCTGAAGCCAAGGAGCACAGTGAAAAGAACGCTCTTCAGATTTCAGCCTCAGTGCTGCTGCTCACTGCCTGGGTGGCCTTGGGCAACTAATTTCCCAGCTCTCTGCTTCCTCATCTGTAAAATGAGGGAAGAGATCATCTCTCACCTTCGGCCCTGACCTCCTGTGTATGCAACAGTCTTCAGGTGTTTGCACGGGACTTTCTTCATCTCTCCATCTCTCAGTTGCCATTTACCTCTAAGGTCTAGAGTGGCTGCCAATGGAACCCAAAGCCCTTGGCAGCCATCTCCCCAAGCCTCTGCTGTCCCTTTGGGTTTACTAGATGTACAGATTTTGTTGGTTTTTGTTTTTAGTGTATGGCTTTTGTTTATAGTTTATTTTTCTTTGACCTACCCAGTTAACTGGACCTGGGACCCCTACAAATTGTACATGCTCTTATTTCCTCTCCGTGGAGAGACTGACAGCCTCAAAAGTAGGCTCCATGAAACAGATCATCCTTCAACCCCTAAGCTGAAGTTTGGCTTCAAACCCAGAGTTTCCCCAAGGAAGGCTTGACAGTGGGACTATAGTCAGCCATGATCCTAACACATACGTTCCTATGGGGCCATTGAATAGCTCCCAATCCCCAACAAACATGCCCTCTACAGAGCTGCTGTGTGAACAGCCATCATAACCCAGGCTTTCAACCTAATACCAAGGTAGGAGTTCAGAAAAGCTCCCTCATGCCATATAAGCCCAAGCCTCGAGGCCAGCCCTTCTACCTCCCACCCCCTTTCTCCTAGTCCATGGCCATTTCCATACTGACCATGGCCTTGGCAGAGCCGTGCCCTGAAGTGCAGTAACAAGCAAGCCAGGAAGCTCCGCTTGCAGACCTCAGCACCTAGCTTTGGCTCTCACCGTGCAGATAAAAGGAAATTACATACAGGGAAACTGCCAATCCAGTACCATGATTTGCTGGGTGGGAAAGGATGCTTAAGGACCATGCCCCTCTAGAAGGAAAGGGGAGCTTTAGGTGTTTCAGAAGCCAGCAGGGCTCCTCCAGCTTGAAGCCTTCCCTGGCCTGGGGCTGAGAACCTTAGGCACCTTGTTGAAACTAATATTCCAAGCAACCAGTGTGTGACTCTGGTCTCCCACCCCAGTGGAGAAGTGATGAGACAATCCAGTCCTCTCATCCCTTCCACTGTCGTCAAACTAGTGGCAGAGGGGCGGGATGAAAACCAGGACTCCTGGGCCTCCTAGTCATCCCCACTGTAACCTGAACTGGTCCACTATCAAGTTCCAGGAAAAAGGGCCACAGTGACCTCTCGGATGATCAACTTGTCTTGCTGCTGGGGTCCAGAACAGCCCAAGGCTCAGAACACTGTGAACTTGTCCCTTTGGTGGCAGAAGCTGTTCCAAATCCCATCTGGAGCAAGCTCATGTTCTCATCTGTTCATTGGAACAAGTGATTCTAAAGAAGAGCCATCAGCTTCCAGGTGAACTAGCAGGCAGACCCAAGGTTCTGAAGAGGGAAAGGGACCTGCAGACCCCCCTTCCCTTGGGCAGGCACTCTCTGCCTAAGGGCCTCAGCCCCAGGCCAGGGAAGGCTTCAAGCTGGAGGAGCCCTGCTGGCTTCTGAAACACCTAAAGCTCCCCTCCCTTTAGCAGGGGCTAATTACAAAAGGATACCTTAGCCAGAGCTTTGCCCAATCTTGCAAACATTCAGTTCCCTCCTGGGCATTCCCTGTGCACCCCCAGAACAGCACAGGTGTCCAGATTGGAACACGGACATGGAGGTCTCCATGGGGACTCTCGCCCGCCACTGCCCTCCTAGCTGCCCCACCGAATCCTTCCCGGGGAGCCCAGCGCTGCCCCAGTTCACCTGTCAGGATGAGAGGAAAAGGGGAGGTGGGAGCAGAAAAGAAAGGATTTCAGCATTTTGGAAGGCCGAGGCAGGCAGATCACCTGAGGTCAGGAGTTCGAGACCAGCCTGGCCAACATGGTGAGACCCGGTCTCTACTAAAAATGCAAAAATTAGCCGGGCCTGGTGGCGGGCACCTCTAATTCCAGCTACTCGGGAGGCTGAGGCAGGAGAATTGCTTGAACCCGGGGAGCAGAGGTTGCAGTGAGCCGAGATGGAGACACTTAAGCCTGGGAAAAAGAGCAAGACCCTGCCTCAAATTTAAAAAAAAGAAAAAAAAAGAAAGAAAGAAAAGAAAGGATTGAGGGTTAAGTTTCAAGGTTATGCCGGGGATCGGGGAGGATTCTCATTCTCATGAGTCAGCGGATCGGGCCTAGTGTGACTTCACTGCTTCCCCAGAAGAGGCGCCCGGGGCAGGAGGCGGCTCAGAGCACAGCAGCGAGAGTGGAAGCTCAAAGTGCTGGCTGCCTGCGCCGGGCAGGGCTCGGGGCTGGGCTGGTCAAGCCGCTTGGGGCTGAGGCAGCGAAAGGAGGCCGCGCGCCAGCAAGTAAAGCTGGGGGCAGAGAAGCCGACATCTCCTCCTCCTGCGGCCCCTCCTCGGACGCCAGTTCCCGCCGCCGCCGCCGCCGCATTCCGTGTGCAGGTGGCGCTGCAGAGGCGCCCGGGCGCACTGCTGGGCGGGTGGGGGCGCTCAGCCCCACCGAGATAGCGGGTAGGGCATAAGGGCTTGGAAGGCGCGCGAGCCCATTAAGGAGGTGGCGAGGAAAAGGCCGCCAGTCCCCGCTGCTTCTCGGGCCGTCCCCGGATTCGAAAGAAGGCCGCGCCCCCACCCAAGTGGCAGGAGAGTACGGGGGTCAGTCCCGCTGGGGACTGCCCCAGGTCGGGAGCTGGTTTCTACGCGCTTCTGCAAAGTCCGTCGAGCCACCTCCCAGGCCCCGCAGAGCTCCGGGCGGCTCCTACCATCAGCAAAGGGATTGCGGTTTCGGGCGGTCTCTGCTCTCGGGATGGCGCTCTTGATCCGCGGGCAATAGAATGGAAACCTTGAGTCGTGCTGGGGTGTTGGGGGTGGGTTACCCTGAACAGCCACCCTCTAGCCTGGCTCCCATAAGACCCAGAACGCCTCTCCAGCACAGGGATGCAGACTGTGGCCAAGGCTGAGGCGAAGCCTGGGGCTCGGACTCGGCCTAAATGAGAGGTAGAGGCTTGGCCCAAGTCTGGATATATAGGGACAGTTACGGGTTTCACGCTTGTCAATGCCGTCTTCCGCAGCTATATAAGGGAAAAAAAAAAAAAAAAAAAAGACAATAAAAACGAAGAGGCTCATCTGGGGCTCAAACTTGCAATCTCTGTTTTCATAGACAGAACGTGGTGTCCTAACTTGCAGGCTCTGAGCTCTAGAAGTCATGATGCTGCTTGGCCGGGTGCAGTGGCTCACGCCTGTAATCCCAGCACTTTGGGAGGCCTAGGCAGGCGGATCACGAGGTCGGGAGATCGAGACCATCCTGGCTAACATGGTGAAACCCTGTCTCTACTGAAAATACAAAACAATTAGCCGGATGTGGTGGCATGAATCTGTAGTCCCAGCTACCTGGGAGGCTGAGGCAGGAGAATCGCTTGCACCCGGGAGGCGGAGGTTGCAGTGAGCGGAGATCGAGCCACCAGCACTCCAGCCTGGGCGACAGAGTGAGACTCCATCTCAAAAAAAAAAAAATGTCATGCTGCTGCCTTGGCCTTCTCGTGGTGCTTGGTGGTCATGCGGTGGCTGTTTAGTTAGCTTATTGAGAATATCAAGGCACAAAAATAACCTTGTGGCCAGAACCTGTGGGGAAAAAGTTGTTGGGGGCTCCAACTTCGCCCTCTTCAGAAGCCCAAGTGGCCACTTCTGTGACACAGCTTGACATATAAAATCTATGGGCAGAGTGTGTCCCTCTGTTCTGTGCTGAGAAATAAAAGCAGCACCCTGTGCTAGCATTCTGGGTGCCTCTTCTCCCTTCTCAGTCCATCCAGTTCTCCTGCTTTCAGGGCGTCCAAAACCATCTGAGAAAGTTATCTAAAGACTTTCCATAAAGAAAGGGAAGGGGGGGCGGAAATCCAAAGGATCATAAACGTTCCCAAGTCTCACTGTGTGCCAGGAGAAATACCGTCTGTCTCCCGCCCAGACCTCAGAGCCCGGGCCTTTTTCCTACAGGGCGGTGCCCAGCTATTCCTGGAAGCCCCCTTCTTTCTACCAGCCCCCTCCCCAAGGTGTCTCCTCCCAGAGCACGGACCGAGGGAAAAGATCAGATCAGCAAAGCTTGACACCCCCCTGCCCCATCTTTCTGTCCCCAACCTGACCTGCAGTCTCAGCCTGTGCCCTCTCCTGATGCCACGGCGCCAGATTCTTCTCCCAGAGCAGGACCTAAGCCATGAGCTCTACCCCTCAGCCTGGCCCTGCGCCCCACTAGGTGACCAGGAAAGGATCTGATACATTAATTTGTGTTAATGTGATAATGGGAGCTAATGGGGTCACCTGCTAACCATAGGTCCAAGTTCTAACTCAGCATCACAACCTCAACCCCATGCTCAGGCTGCAGGGATGGGAATTTTGGGCTGACTAATCTCCACAGCCGGCTGGAGCGGGTGGGGAGTGGGAGGAACCGAAGCCCCGGGACGATCCCAGGGTCTGGTGCCTTTGAACTGCTGTCTCGGTTTCAGTTTCATCCTTGGCTGACACGTTCCTCTGAAGAGTGGAATTGCTTTGGTTTCCCTCCAACCCCTCTCCTGTCCCTGGCCGCCCCCTTTTTGGACTGCTAGCTCCCCTCGGTCAGCCCTTCTCTTCGTGAGGGAAGAGATGGGAAGATAATTTGGCAGCGACAAGGAAAAAATGTACACGTAGACACCCTGAGACGCACAGGCTCACATACCATACTGCTTTGCAGACACACATATGCACACGCCCTCCACGAACACACACGCATGCACGAGGGACCTGACATCCAAGACTTGAACCCACACACACACACACACACACACACACGCACATCCCCAACAGTTATGCCCTTACTCACATCTGTGAGACCCACACAGACATGCACATAGGCAGGACAGACCCAGAGACCCATGTTACACACAGACCCGCGTGCACACTCACACGCCCTCACACACACAAACCAGCAGCAGCCGCCGAGTTGGATGGCTTCCTCAAAAGAGGGCTGGAAAATTTGTTTGCTGCCAGCGAAGGGGCCTAGACATTCCGTGAAGTGACTCATACTGCACCTTTATACACATTAAGTGTTATATTTCTCTACATTCAACAACCCTCAACCCCTATGTGGGGGCAGGGTGGGGAAACTGAGGGGTGGCTGCATTTCTTTTTTTCTTTTATGAGACAGAGTCTCCCTCTGTCGCCCAGGCTGGAGTGCAGTGGCATGATCTCGGCTCACTGCAACCTCCGCCTCCGGAGTTCAAGCGATTGCCTCAACCTCCTGATAGCTGGGACTACAGGCGCCCGCCACCACGCCCAGCTAAATTCCGTATTTTTTTGTTTGTTTGTTTTGAGATGGAGTTTTGCTCTTGTTGCCCACGTTGGAGTGCAATGGTGAGACCTCGGCTCATCACAACCTCCGCCTCCCGGGTTCAAGTGATTCTCCTGCCTCAGCCTCCTGAGTAGCTGGGATTACAGGCATGCGCCACAATACCCGGCTAATTTTGTATTTTTAGTAGAAATGGGATTTCTCCATGTTGGCCAGGCTGGTCTTGAACTCCTGACCTTAGGTGATCTGCCCGCCTTGGCCTTCCAAAGTGCTGGGATTACAGGCGTGAGGCACCACACCCAGTAATTTTTGTATTTTTAGTAGAGACGGGGTTTCACCATATTGGCCAGGCTGGTCTCAAACTCCTGACCTTGTGATCCACTCCCCTCGGCCTCCCAAAGTGCTGGGATTACAGGTGTGAGCCAGCGCGCTCGGCCGTGGCTGTATTTCCATTGGGCCTCTGCTATGCCTCTGTCTAGCAAATGTCTTAGGCCTGTCCGAACTTCCCAGTGGATTGGGGCAATCCCAAAGAGTGGAATCATCTAACCTCCTGGTACAAACCTCAGCCTGGGCCTGCCCCTTGGGAGGATGCAAAGTGGATAAAATCGGGGGGCTAATGAGTTCCCTTAATAGCTACTCCTCATTCCTGGTCCTGGGTACCTGGGGTCAGGCCCCATGGTCCCACTGTGGTGTCCCAGTCTGAGCCCCTCCTGATCTCTCCTCCTCTCCAAGTGCCCTCTCCAACTCTCCTGGATCTGACCTTACTGCCATGTCCTTGCACACTTCCGGGGAGTGACATTCACTTTTTTTTTTTTTTAAGACGAGGTTTCACCATGTTGGTCAGGCAGGTCTTGAACTCCCGACCTCAGGTGATCCACCCGCCTTGGCCTCCAAAGTGCTTGGATTACAGGTGTGAGCCACTACGCCCGGCCACATTCACTTTTTATACTACATAGAGCCCTATGCAGTGTGACTGGAAGCCCCTCCCTTCCCCTGGGTCTCTCTCCATTTGAAAAAGAGATTCAGCTGAGCGAGGTGGCTCACGCCTGTAATCCCAGCACTGTGGGAAGCTGAGGTGGGCAGATCACCTGAGATCAGGAGTTCCAGACCAGACTGACCAACATGGTGAAACTCCATCTCTACTAAAAATACAAAAATTAGTCAGGCGGGGTGGTGGGCGCCTGTAATCTCAGCTACTCAGGAGGCTGAGGCAAGAGAATCACTTGAACCCAAGAGATGCAGGCTGCAGTGAGCTGAGATCATGCCATTGCACTCCAGCCTGGGCAACAGAGCAAGACTCCGTCTCAAAAAAAAAAAAAAAAGAAGAAAGAAAAAGAGATGCCAGCTTGATGGCTGCTTGTGTCCGCATCCTCCAGCACACTCAAGGGCCTGCAGAAATTCGCCTGGTGCTCCCTCCGGCAAAACTTCCCTGTGTTGACAATCTTGGTCCACCTGCACCAGACTGTGGGGAGATCAGCCAAGGCCAGCTTCACTCTGAGGACCCATCAGAGGTCAAAGAGATGACACAGGACAGGTATGGAACCAGCAGATGTTCATGGCTGAGGGGTTAACTCTGGCGTCACTGGACAGTGGCTCCAAACCCCTGGATGCTGCACTGCCTCTGATAGGAGCCCAGGGCGGGTGCCTGCCTCTCTGCCCTGGTCCCAGAGACTTTTTCAAGCTGAACTTTCACTCTAGGGTAGGAACTGGGGATCAGTGGAGTTAGAGACTCCAGGGGCCTTGCTTTCATCTCATTTGCTGACTCTGCCCAAAGTCACTTTGTCCTTACTCTTTTTTTAAAAAAAATGAACCACAGGTTTGGGTCTTTCTGTCTCCCTGACCCTCCAAATTTCCCACCATCCCAGAAGGTCCTCCTGAAGAACACTGAATCTGTTTCCCAAACAACAGGCCCACTCCCCAACTACCGGGGGTCAGAGGGTAGTGCCTCCCAGCAGCCACCATGCTTAGGGTTGACAGGGCGAACACCTGCTCACAGCCAGCACTGCCTCCTGTGCTGGCATCCCCTCCTCCAGGCAGCCCTCCTGAGCTACTGTCCAGCTAGAAGACAAGAGAAGGCCTGTGATCTGAAGTTTTGTAGGGGCTTTCATGGTTCTGGGAGGAGAAATGTGTACCTGTTTTAATGATTGTAAACTGAGCAGGGTGGGCTGCAGGGACCAAGTGGCTTTCCAAGATCCCCAGTCAGACACGCATCCCAGCCTAGGAGGGTGGCTCAGATGAAAGTTGTGATCTGGGAAGTGGCTACCAACTCCATCGTCTCATTTTCATGCCTGCACTTTAGCCTGAGTCCACACCTCCACCACAGTCCAGGCCGAGGCAACAGACCGTCATCCGTGAAGAAGAGCTTTGGTATAACCAGCCCATGTTGCACACAGATCCACATGCTAAGAAGTTGAGTGAGGGGAGGGAGGGAGAAACCAGCCACCTTGTCTCCAAAGAACCTGCGGTGGCCGGGTGCAGTGGCTCATGCCTGTAATCTCAGCATTTTGGGAGGGCGAGGCAGGTGGATCGCCTGAGGTCAGGAGTTCGAGACTAGCCTGGCCAACATGGTGAAACCTCATCTTTCCTAAAAATATAAAAAATTGGCTGGGCACAGTGGCAGGTGCCTATAATCCCAGCACTTTGGGAGGCCAAGGTGGGTGGGTCATGAGGTCAGGAGTTCGAGACCAGCCTGGCCAACACAGTGAAACCCCATCTCTACTAAAAATACAAAAATTAACCGGGTGTGGTGGCGCAGGCCCATAGTCCCAGCTACTCGGGAGGCTGAGGTAGGAGAATCACTTGAACCTGGGAGGCAGAGGTTGCAGTGAGCCGAGATCGCACCACTGCATTCCAGTCTGGGCAACAGAGCGAGACTCCATCTCAAATAATAATAATAATACAAAAAATTAGCCAGGCATGGTGGCAGGTGTCTGTAATTCCAGCTACTCAGGAGGCTGAGGTAGGAGAAACTGTTGAACCTGGGAGGCAGAGGTTGCAGTGAGCTGAGATCAAGCCATTGCACTCCAGCCTGGGCAACAAGAGTAAAACTCTGCCTCAAAAAAAAAAAAAAAAAAAAAAAAGCCTGGGGTGATTTGCAGGAAAACATGGGCTATCAGTACTGCTTGAAGAAAGGAATTCTGTTTTGCAGCTATTCAAGAAGCTTTTTAGAACAAACACTGCTTTGCTGACCAGACACAACCTTGACTTGGAGATCTCTGTGTGCCACTTGAATATCCATGGCCTTGTCATGTAAACCCAACAAATGCAAACCTGGGGTTATTGAATGCAACAGAACAATGAGTACCGGCTTTATACAAAGGATTATAGGGGGCTTCTCAGATTTATAGGTGGAAGGCTTCCTTTTACACCATAACCTCTCTCCCAGCTTTTGAATACACTCCTCGTTCCAAAAGTCTGATCAATAGGCAACTTTTCTCCTTCCTTCCTTCTTTCTCTCTCTCTTTCTCTCTTTCTTTCTTTCTCTTTCTTCTTTCTTCCTTCCTTCTTTTCTTTCTTTCTTTCCTTCTTTCTTTTCTTTCTCTCTCTTCTTTCTTTCCCTCCCTCCCTCCCTCCGTTCTCTTTCTTTCCTTCTTTCTCTTTCTTTTTCTTTCTTTCTTTCTCTTCTCTCCCCTCCCTCCCTCCCCCCTCCCCCTCCCTCCCTCCCTGCCTCCCTCCCTCCCTTCCTCCCTTCCTTCCTTCCTTCCCTCTCTCTTGCTTGCTTGCTTTCGAGTTTCTCCTGTCACCCAGGCTGGAGCTCAGTGATGTGATCTCAGCTCACTGCAATCTCCACCTTCTGGGTTCAAGCAATTCTCCTACCTTAGCCTCAGCCTCCAGAGTAGCTGAGATTACAGGCTCCTGCCACCATGCCTAGCTAATTTTTGTATTTTTAGTAGAGACGGAGTTTCACCATGTTGGTCAGGCTGGTCTCAAACTCCTGACCTCAGGTGATCCACCCGCCTCACCCTCCCAAAGTGCTGGGATTACAGGCATAAGCCACCTTGCCTGGCCAGTAAGCAACTTTTCTAGTATGTGTCTATGGTGGCATGTTTGGACTCTGGCCACAGAAGCTGTGGCATCGTGGTAGTTTGCTCTGGCCACAAGTTTGAATAGAATTTGTTGAGGAGGCCGGGTGTGGTAGCTCACGCCTGTAATCCCAGCACTGTGGGAGGCTGAGGTGGGCAGATCACAAGGTCAGGTGTCTCAAAATAATAATAATAATAATAATAATTTATTGAGGACAGGGAGTTAAGTGAGTGGAAGGAGGGAGAAACCAGCCAGTTGTCTCCAAAGAATCTCTGGTGATTTGCAGGAAAACATGAGCTACCAGGCGCTGCTTGAAAAAAGAGATAAAGACCAGGCATGGGACTCATGCGTATAATCCCAACACTTTGGGAGGCCGAGGTAAGAGAATCGCTTGAGCCCAGGAGTTCAAGACCAGCTTGGGCAACATGGCAAAACCCTGTCTCTACAAAAAATACAAAAATTAGCCAGGCATGGTGGTGTACGTCTGTAGTCCCAGCTACCCTGGAGGCCAAGGAGAGGGAGGATCACTTGAGCCCAGGAGTTGGAGGCTGCGGTGAGCTATGATCATGCCACTGCACTCCAGACTTGGCAATACGGCAAGCCCTTGCCTCTGGAAAAAAAAAGAAAAAGGAGACAGAGGGGCTCAGAAAGCTGTTAAAGTGGAAGGGCGAGTGGAGTGTGCGGGTAGGGAGGTGGAACCACATGGGCTGTGGGCAACACAGAGGCTCCTCCGTTCTTTGCAGGACCCAAGGTTTGATACCTGCGACCACCCAGTCAGGGTTGGAGACTGGGGGAAACAGGGCTGGAAGCAGAGGGGCTCAGAGTGCTCTGCTCATGGTACAGGCTAGGCATCCATGGGCAATTCGAGAAGGGGAATTCCTGCCAAGTCAGGGAATGAGCCATTGGCAGAAACAGTCTGGCTGTCATCGGGAGAGTGGTGATCTCAGCCTGGCTGGCCCCACCTGGCTGGGGCTCACCCAGCGGGTAGGTAGAAGAGCAGCGAGCCGGGTGGGGAAGGAGAAGGGCAGCCGGGAAGGTCATTCATGTGGCCCACGGCTCCCCAAGGCGAGGTCAGCCTTTTTCATCACGGGGGTTGGGGCTGGCTTTGGCTGCAACTCGCAGATCATGGGGCTGTGGTTAGTTCTGAGCAGCTGGGGAAGGTGGGAACTTACGGGATTCCCAGGAGCCGTGGGCTGCAGGGCACTGGCAGGCATTAGGGCCAGTCACCATGAGCTGGTTGGCAGTGCCGACCTCTCTTCCTGCCCTTCCCAAAAGGAAAACCTCTCCTTGTGTGCTGCCTTGAGGCGTCAGCCTTAGTTCCAAGCACAGTCACTCACAGGAGGAATCCACCACTAGTCCTGAGCAACTTCAGCCATGGCCATGCCATACTTCCTCCTGAGAGCTGGGTTGAGAAAGGAAAACGAAGATGAACAAGATGAACGTGACGCCGAAGAGAGCTAGCATTTATTGAAGACTTACTTGGCACCAGACACTGCCATAGACATTCGTTATCTCATTCAGTCGTTGCCACAGCCTTGTGAAGTAGGTTCGTATTGTCTCCAGTTTAAAAATAAGAAAAGCAAGGCTGGGGGCAGGGGACTGGGGATGGTTCATAGGTACAAACATCCAGTTAGAATGAGTAAGATCTAGTACTTGATAGCATTAGAGGGTGCCTGCAGTCAACAATAATTTATTGTACATTTAAAAATAACCAAAAAAGGCCCGGCAAAGTGGCTCATGCCTGTAATCCCAGCACTTTGGGAGGCCGAGGCCGGTGGATCACCTGAAGGCAGGAGTTCAAAACCAGCCTGACCAACATGGAGAAACCTCGTCTCTACTAAAAATACAAAAAATTAGCTGGGCGTGGTGGCACATGCTGGTAATCCCAGCTACTTGGGAGGCTGAGGCAGGATAATCGCCTGAACCCGGGAGCTGGAGGTTGCGGTGAGCCGAGATCGTGCCATTGCACTCCAGCCTGGGCAACAAGAATGAAACTCCAGCTCCAAAATAAATAAATAAATAATAACTAAAAGAGTATAATTGAATTGTATATAACACAAAGAAAGGAGAAATGCTTGAGGTGACAGATACCCCATTTACCCTGATATGATTACGATGCATTGCATGCCTGTATCAAAATATCTGATGTAACCCACAAATACACACACCTACAACGTGCCCATAAAAATTAAAAACAAAAATAAAAACTTTAGTTTATTTTTATTTTATGTATTTATTTTTTTGAGATGTAGTTTCGCTCTGTCACCCAGGTTGTAGTGCAGTGGCGTGATCTCGGCTCACTGCAACCTCCATCTCCCGGGTTCAGGCGATTCTCCAGCCTCAGCCTCCTGAGTAGCTGGGACTACAGCCATGCACCACCACACCGGGCTAATTTTTATATTTTCGGAAGAGACAGGGTTTTGCCACTTTGGCCAGGCTGGTCTTGAACTCCTGACCTCAAGTGATCCATCTACCTCCGCCTCCCAAAGTGCTGAGATTACAGGTGTGAGCCACCACGCCTGGCCTAGTTTTTTTTTTTTTTTTTTTTTTTTTTTAAGAAGAGAAGTGAGGCTCAGAGAGTTTAAGTGACTTGCCTAAAGTCACGCCGCTGGTAAATAGTGAGCGGGAATAGGAATCCAGGTCTGTCTGAGGTTAGAGACCACTGAACTCTTAGCAAAAAGGGAAAGTGTGTGTGTGTCTGTGTGTGTGTGTGTGTGTGCACGCGGGGGCATGTGCGGACGAGTGTGTCCATTCGTGAGTTTCAAGGTCAAAGAGGGCTTAGGGACATCTGGGACCTAACCTACATTTGAGAAGGGACCCTCGTGGATGACAGGCCAGCAGAGAATTGTGTCTCTAGGACCTGGAATCCCCTGGGAAAAGCATGCCCTCCTGTAAAAGACAAAGTGCTTGTTTTGGGGACTTGATTCTGAGTCTCCAGGAGGTCTCAGGGGCCGGCGCCCCAGTCCAGCCACAGGGTCTTTCCCTGGGAACTTGTAATCTGCAGCTGCCTTTGTGGCCATCATCCCCCACCACTCCTGTCCCCCAGTCCTGCGCCTAGGATTATCCATTCCCAAGGAGAAGCAGGCCGTTGCTGGAGGCTGAGCAGGTCCTTCAACCTCAAGCCCTCAAGCCCATAGCCACTGGGGCCCCTTCAGCCTTGCTGCTTTCTGTCAAGGCTGAAGCCTGGCTGTCCCCGACCCCCAACAAGGCCACGTGGAGCTATAAGGAGTGACAATTCCCAGCGGACTCTCTCCAGAGCCTCCAAGCCGCAGGATCAGGTAGGGCGCGGTGTTGATATTGAGGCAGGTCAGAGAGGGCAAAGGGGAGATAGAAGGGGAGCGTGCGTAGTGTTCCAGTGGGCACGTGGAGCAGTGTCCCTGGATTTGGACAGCGGAAGAAAAGTAGGCATGGGCTTGCTCCCAGCACCCGAACTCTGGCTGTCTTTGCACCTGCTGCTCCAGCTCCTGTCCCCCAACCCGTCCCCTGACTCAGATCCTCCCAGCGCCCCCCACCCCGACTCCCCGTAGGAGTCCTAGACTCGACTTCCCTAAGAAGTCGCTGAAACTCTACAGTTACCCCAGGTGTTCGGCCCGGGATTCTGCGGAGTCGGGTATATAGTTCCAAAATCATATCCTCTGGGCATCAGGTGGCCTCACTCCACCGCACGGCCCGCCCTCCCGCTGGGGCCCGCACACCCCAGGAGCTCAACAGTGTGGAGCGCAGGGCTTGGCCCAAAGGCGTCAAGCAGGTCTCCACCTGCACGGGCCGAGGGGGCTGGACGAAACCTTCCCGAGTCCCCGGGGAAGGGATTTCTCCACTGGGCGTTGTGTGAGGGCTTCGCGCCGGGAAGGGCCGCGACCGAGCAGAGAGCTCCAGGGCCCGCCCGCTGGAAGCAGTGTGGGGGGTGCCGGGCCTGGCCGCGGCGTGCGACGCGGGCTCTGCGGGCGCCCTGCCTCGTGGTCCCCCGGGCGCGAGCAAGCCGCGAGGGGAAGGAGAGGCTGAGCGGGCCCCTGGCACGGCTTCCCCTGCCGTGCTGGCGACCGCGGCGGGCGGGCCGAGGCGGAGGGGCGCTGTTTCCACCGAGATGCCTCGTCCCTCCCTCGCTCCCTCCCCCACCTCGCCCGCCCGCGGTCCCTCCCGTCGGTCCCTCCCTCCGGCTCTTCCCTCCCCTCCCGCCCTGCCTCCTTCGCGCCCGCCCCAGCCGCCGCCTGCGGGGACGTGTGTGTCTCTAGTGCAATTTCCCCTTTCGCTCGCTCCTTTCGGTGCTGGTCTGCGCCGGCTCGCGCCCCCTCCCCGGGCGCCCCTGCCGCCCCCAGTCTTGGTCTGGCCCTCCACGGCGTCAGCCCTGCTCCCCGCGGGCTCCACCCCGCCCCCTGCCCCGGTTTATCGGGGGCGCCGCCGTCTTACCTGGTATTTGCATCTCTCCCTTCAACTTGCCGTAGGCGGCGCGACGTGTGGGAGAGCCCTGCGCCTTGCCCGCCCGGACCAGCCTGCCCCGGCGCCGAGGTGAGTCACGGGCGCGGGGTGGCGGGGGCAAGCGGGCGGGGAGGAAGGGCGGGCGGGGAGGAGGGCGGGGGACGGCGGCCCTGGCGGCCGCGGGGACGGACCGGGCGCCGCGCTCAACTTCCACTTCTCCTTTCGCCGGCGCCGAGTTCTCGGCGCCACTCGCCGGGCCGGGCTTCAGAGGAGAGAGGACGGGCTGGCGGGGCTGGGGACCCGCGTCTCGGCCCCCGGAGCGGGGAGGGGACTACGGAGACCGACTCCGGCCCGGCGACCGAGCCGGGCCCGTGAGCCACTCAGCCTCAGGTACGTCGATGGCGCCAGTTCTTCGAGCCTTCGGGGACCTGGAAAAGTTTGCCTGAGGGCGGGATCGAGAGCGCCGGGGCCCCGGCGTGGGGCTGGGGGCCCAGAGAAGGGAGGGAGAGTCGCGGCGTGTCTTGAGCCGCCCTGGCGTCGCCCTGCCGCGCGTGTGATGGAGAACCCGGGCTCCCGATCCCGGGATGGAAGTGGAATGGATTCCCCGAGTCGGGGAGTCGGGATGGGGTCCCCCGTTTCCCCTTGCCCCTTGCCCCTGGCAGCCCGGGTTCGGTGACCCGCCGATCGTGACAGCGGGCCCCCAGGAGCTTTACGCCCGAGGGCAGAGGAGGTGGGGCGGACCGTGGCGGAGCTGCTACATTGATACGACTGCCCCCGGGGCTTCTGGGGCCGGGGCTTTAGGGTCACACGCACACACGCGCACGCAGAGCTATGACTTGGAGAACTGGATCGCCAAAATAGAGACCTCTTGGCAGGGGCCTGAGTTTCCTTGTGAGCCAGCCGCCAGCCTTCCCGCTCCCGCGTTCCCGCTCTCCCCGGCTCTCCCGCCTCCCCGTTCCCTCCTGGGCCGCCTAGGGGACTCAGTCGCGGCACCGTTCGGGGTACCCTGACGCCAGCGCCTTGTTTTGGAGGCTTGAGGGACTGCAGAGGCGGTGGCCACTTTATGAATTCCTGGCTCCTCCACCGCACCCTAACCCTGACACCCTTTTCTCACCACCGTGTGCCTGGACATCGCCTTCCTGACCAGAGTCGCCTCCTGACCCCTTGGCACCTCGGCTCAGCGAGGTCCTCCTGGGCCGCCCCGCCCCCCCCCCCACCGTACCCCAGTTGAGGGATTTGATGGCCATTTGATTCCTGCCCCTCATCCCTCGGCCGGTGATCGAGGCCTGTCTGGTCCTGCAGCCTCTTCTGGTTAATGTTTGACAGTTCATTGTGGCTAATTATTTTAATTAGCTCTTAAAGTGGGAAGGAACAGTTAACCTTGGACTTCTCGATTTTGGCCTGGTGGGGCCTCAGATGGGAGGAGTGCTGGGGAGGTGGGGAGGTAGGAGCGGAAGTGAGGTCACCACCCCACGGCCTGAACCACCACTGCTCAGCCCCAACAGCTGGTGGGCACGCCCATTGGGGACTCACCCCCTGCGAGCTGACCCCTGGCCTGAGTGCCAGGTTGGAGGGAGGTGAAGGGAACACTTCTAGTTCTTCCCTTTGGGGAGACTTTGGCACTGAAAATGCCTGGGGAACACATATGCCCAGCAAGAATGCCAATCCCTCCTTGCAGTTAGTGACACTGGGTTTTCCTGGTTATAAAGTGCTTTCTCAACCATTAATTCACATTCAGTGCATCCAGCACAGGAGCCGCGTAGCAGGAGCTCTCTGGAGTTCAGCGGAGATTATCAGGGAGAACTTCCTATCCCAGCCAGCCCGTGTGGGGAGGAGGCGCCCTTGCCTGTGGTTGTTTCTGGGGCTGGGTTCAGAGCCTAGGATTTCTTGTTGGGGGCGGGGGACCATGAAGCAGGCTCCCACCCTCACCCAGGCTCCAGGCTCCCACCCTCACCCAGCCTCTTGCTGTGAGCCGAAGGAGTGGCTTGTTTGCAACTATGTCTGGCATTCCTCCTCCCTCTGCTGCACTGTTTGCTCGGTGGTTGCTCAGGAACTGGCGCCCACCCCTGGACAACCTGGGGGCCCCAAATCCACCCTCCCTCAACCTCGTACTAAGTGGTGACAGTGGTTTCTGTCTTCTCTGGTGTATATTGGGATCTAATAAGGAGGGTGCTGTGGTCTGTCTGTAGGGGCCTGATTGATAGCATGTCCAAAATGCCCCTCATCCTGCAAAAATCAGGCCCTATATCATAGAGACCCAGGCAGACACAGGCTGATGAGTTTGCTTTCCTGGGGAAACCTCTGCTCTTCTGCTCTTAAGCTTGACCTTCATCCTCTCCACATCCCCCACCCCCGCAATTTTCTCATCTTACCTCCAGTTTTTGTTTTTGTGTTTTGAGTGGTGTTTTGTTTTTTTTTTTTAATTAAAGATCTCACTTTGTCACCCAGGTTGGAGTGCAGTGGCACAGTCACAGCTCACTGTAATTCTGAACCCCTTACCTCCAGTTCTTAAAGCCTGGCTGTCTAGGCTGAAATCCCAGCGTTGTTATTTACTAACTATGTGATCCGTCAATCGTATGCCCGTTTCCTCATCTGTCCATGAGACCTACCTCATAACAGTGTAGTGAGGATCAAATCCATGAATGATACATATAAGCTACTTATTAGAATGGCACGTGGCACACAGTAAGTGCGAGCTGGCCTTACGATATTGCCTAATGCAGCACCTAAAACTCAGATGCAACTCAGCAAACACTCGCTTAGGGCCAGTCCTAGTACCAGGCCCCAACAGAGTGGCAGTGAGGAAAATGTGGATGTGAGGAAGATACCACCTGCCTTCCGGGATTGTGTGTACCTTTTCGTGTGGGCTGGAATCAGAGCAGGAGAATGGAGGGGCCAGGGAGAGGGAATAAGCCATCTTTATAAATAATCATAATTTGAAGCCAGGATCAAATCCCTGAGCCAGTGTGGGGAGATCAAGCACCCTAGACTTGGAGGCTTCTCTTTGCCTTAAGGCCCTGGCCAGATTCTGGTCTAGATGCACCTCCCCTCCTCCCACACAGAGTTTTGCCCTAGGATTTGGGTGAATGAAAGGGAAAGGGACACTGGTTTCTTTTCTTTTTTCTTTTTTGAGATGGAGTCTCTGTTGCCCAGGCTGGAGTGCAGTGGTGTGATTTCGGCTCACTGCAACCTCCACCTCCCAGGCCCAAGCAATTCTCCCTGCCTTAGCCTTCTGAGTAGCTGGGATTACAGGTGCCTGCAACCACCTCCCGCTAAATTTTTGTTTTTTGTTTTTTGTTTTTTTGAGATGGAGTCTCACTCTGTCATCCAGGCTGCAGTGCAGTGGTGTGATCTTGGCTCACTCTGCCTCCCAAGTTCCAGTGATTCTCCTGCCTCAGCCTCCTGAGTAGCTGGGTGTGCCACCACGCCCAGCTAACTTTTGTATTTTTAGTAGAGACAGGATTTCACCATATTGGCCAGGCTGGTCTTGAACTCCTGACCTCATGATCCACCCACCTCAGCTTCCCAAAGTGCTGGGATTACAGGCATAAGCCACCACGCCTGGCCTCCCCCGGCTAATTTTTATATATTTTATAGAGAGGGGGTTTCACCGTGTTGGCCAGGCTGGTCTCGAACTCCTGACCTCATGATCCACCCAGTTTTGCCTCCCAAAGTACTGGGATTACAGGCATGAGCCACCGTGCCTGGCCTCCCCTGGCAAATTTTTATATATGTTATAGAGAGGGGGGGTTTCACCATGTTGGCCAGGCTGGTCTTGAACTCCTGTCCTCAAGTGAGCTGCCCGCCACGTCCTCCCAAAGTGCTGGGATTACAGGCGTGAGCCACCATGTCTGGCCAGGGCACTGGTTTCTGCATGAGCTGCAGATGGCAATCTTGCAGGATGTCATTTGTTGGGTTCTGGGGGAGGATGGCATTTCTTAGGGACACCCCCAAACATCCCTATAGCCCCCTGCAGTGGAAAGGCTCATGCCGGCCATGCCCACTGCGTCTCCTGGGATCCCCCACCAAGCTGGGAAAGGCCGTGGGCAGCCTTCTTCCCTCAGGAGTGTAGGACCTGACCCCAACCTGGGCTTGACATCTCTCCTGGATTTCTAAGCTGCAAAGAGGTTTCTGGCTTGTCTTCCAATTTATTCTCTTTGTGGTTCTCACACTGAAAACTACTTCTGCAGGGGAGAAAGGAAACTCCTGCAAGGTACCCAGAATCCCATAGGCACTTTCCTAGGGCTCAGGGGCTTTTCTCATCAACACCAACCTGCCTGCAAACCTCTCTCTGGCCGCTGAGCCTCGTGAGTCCTGTAATAGCAGTCTCGCTGCTAATGCCCTGTAGCTCGGGCCCCAGTGCTGGTTGCCAAGAAACTGCTGGTCGGGGTGCTTATGAGGGTTCTGACCTCATAGGGGCTGCTGAGTTTCAATTCAACAGACATTTATTAACACCTACTGTGTGCCCAACTAATGCTAGGTGCCGTGCGGGAGATGAGAGAAGGAGGCGCTAGGGAAGAGATGACTAAGACACTGAAACAATCAGAGGCGAGGACAAGCAGCTGGGCCAGAGGCTGGTCAGGTGCTAATTGTGCTTGTTGGAGCAGAGGCCAGCGGCCGGGACTGGAGGTCTGCAGCCGCTGGAGGAGGGAGGGAAGGCTTTGTGAGGGATGCGGGCCTGGCCTAGACCTTGAAGCGGGGTGGAGGGGAAGCGAGGTGGAGATTTGGCACAGCAGAAAAGGAAGAAAAGACATCTTTCTCTCTATTCCCTGGCCACGGACTGACCTTCGAAGCCTGGATGATTGTTTGGCAAATGTATGTCACATAAAAGACCAGGTCAGCGAGTGTGGGTGGCTCGGTGCAAACCCCCGTCTCCACTCCAGGAGATACAAAGTGGCTGGCCAGCCTGCCACCCAAGCTGAGGGGATTTCATTTTGAAACCCTTCCCTCACTACACACACACACACACACACACACACACCCCTGGGGAGTGGGAGAGATGACGGGGAGACGTGGGGCACTAAAATGACAGGAAAACTGACATGCCACACGTGCTCACGGCAGTTGCAGGCTGGCTGGATCCCACCTTTCCCCAGGGTTCTGGGATTTCTCTGGAAGCGCAGAGCTTCGTTCAGGTGGAGGAGAGAGATTTTCTTTTCTTTTTTTTTTGAGACCGAGTTTTGCTCTTGTTGCCCAGGCTGGAGTGCAGAGACGCGATCTCGGCTCATTGCAACCTCTGCCTCCCAGGTTCAAGCAATTCTCCTGCCTCAGCCTCCTGAGTAGCTGAGATTACAGGCGCCCACCACCATGCCCAGCTAATTTTTTGTACTTTTAGTAGAGACAGGGTTTTGCCATGTTGGCCAGGCTAGTTTTGAACTCCTGACCTCAGATAATCTGCCCGCCTCAGCCTCCCAAAGTGCTGGGATTACAGGCATGAGTCACCGCACCCGGCGAGAGAGATTTTCATAATTGTTCCCCACTCCACCATCTGGGAAGTGAAGAATTAGAGTTTCATGTGTTTCTGCCCATACCACTAAGGACTAGCCATATATTGCTTCCACTGATTCTGGGCCTCCCAAGGCTGGACGTGGAGGAAACTTGGCCCTTGTTGGGTTTAACTGGATTAAAAACACCCGGATATCCCCCTGCCACATACACACACTCATCATTTTCCCTCTGTCACTGCCCTGCCCCCTCCGCAGCACATTTCAACACCAAAGAGACATACCAGAGTGCCCTGACTTCTTGGTTGGGAAATCACATCCTAAGGTGAGTTTCTCAGCAAAGAGACCCCAGCCTGCTTCCAGGGTGTGGTGGAGGGTCAGGGAGCAGGGAAGGGTGTTTCATGAAGCAAGGTCTGCAAGGGAAAGTGCCAGAACATTTCTCAGAGGGGCTAACAAGAAGCAAGCTATGCAGCTTGCCCAGGCTGAGCAAGCTTTCTCTTAAGTTGCCACCTTCTTCTTCTTCTTCTTCTCCTTCTCCTTCTTCTTCTTCCTCTTCCTCTTCCTCTTCTTCTTCTTTCTTCTTCTTCTTTCTTTCCTTCCTTCCTTCCTTCCTTCCTTTCTTTCTTTCTTTCTTTCTTTCTTTCTTTCTTTCTTTCTTTCTTTCTTTCTTTCTTTCTTTTCTTTCTTTCTTTTTCTTTCTTTCTTTCTTTCTTTCTTTCTTTCTTTCTTTCTTCTTCTTTCTTTTCTTCTTTCTTCAGATGGAACCTTGCTCTGTTGCCAGGTTGGAATGCAGTGACGAGATCTTGGCTCACTGCAACCTCCACCTCCCGGGTTCAAGCAATTCTGCCTCAGCCTCCCGAGTAGCTGGGATTACAGGCACCTTCCACCAAGCCCAGCTAAATTTTTTTGTATTGTTTTTTAAGACAGAGTCTCACTCTGTCCCCCAGGCTGCAGTGCTGTGGCATGATCTCGGCTCACTGCAAC
>PVKV010006332.1:0-70838 GCA_004027835.1 Alouatta palliata
CCACTCCTCACCAGCCTCCCCACTTCCCCGCCAGCCTCCCTACTCACTGCCAGCCTCCCCACCAGCCTCCCCTCTCTGCCAGCCTCCCAACCAGCCTCCCTCTTCTCTGCCAGCCTCCCCACCAGCCTCCTCCCCAATGACAGCCTCCCTACCTGCCTCCTCACTCCCTCTCTACCCTGTGGGCAGAGCTGAGCTGGCCGTTCCCAGGCCCACACCACACTACACTGGAAAGCAGGTACTGAATAGGGAGCTTGGGGCTGAGAAACAAGCTTAGTAACCAGCCCAGTGACTCCTGAAGAAACCAGGGCAGAGGGTGGTGAAACGTCCTGTCCTGGAGCAGCCATCATCTGGTGGTTCACAACACACTTCACCCCAGAGTGTTCCTGCCTCCACCTGAGCCAGAGCTTCTAGCGTGTTCTTCCTCATCTCCCCATGCTCTGTGAGCCCAGCTCCCCTTAGATCCCCTCCCTTCAGCTACTGGAGAATCTCTTGTCCCAGCAACTATGACCCAGCACCAAAGCCGGTTACCCTGAACCCCAGGTGGTGCAGGAAACCACGGGCTGACTTTCAAGTCAGACAGACCCAGGCCTTTGGACAAGCTTATCGACTTCTCCAATTCTCACATTCTTGGGCGTACAAAGGTGAGTAGAATAAATGGACCACCCAGGCTGGCATGAGGATTCAGTGAGATAACCTTTGTGTGACCCTCATCCAGCCCAGCCAGCCCCTGACATGCAACCAGAATTCAGCTCATCGAAGTTCCCTTCCTTATTCCCCATCTTGCTCTTGGAGGTGTCCTGGTCAGGACACCTGAGTCACCTTGTCCAGCCAGCCAGCCAGCGCGAAGGAGCCGACCCACCCATCCACACATGGTTTCCTTCGCTGCCTTTATCTGCCCCCATCTCTCACCAGGTGGTTTTGCTGCTTCTGTGGATTGAAGAGCCTCCAACTGTGGCCTAGAGTGTGACTCAGGGCTGACTCAGAATATATGTGGAAGACGACAGAAGTCAGGTACAACTGGAAATTTGAAAGGCTTTGAAGCAGAAAGGTTGTCACAAGTGAAGCCGAACAGACTAGAAATCACCCAGAGAGGTGAAGGCAAGGGAGGCCTTGAGTCCAGTTCCTCTTCATGCACCAGCGTGTCTTCCTGGACAAAGACTTAAAACTCTTGGGTCCTTGTTTTTCTCCCTCAAAATTATGCCAAACATGGTAATTGAACTGTAAAACTTTTATGAGAACTTACTTAGCAAAGTGTCATAACTGATTTGACTGATGGGATTCGATAGGTATGTGAACTCCAAAAATTTGAGACAGATCTCAGTTAATTTAGAAAGTTCATTTTGCCAGGCTAGGCGCAGTGGCTCACACCTGTAATCCCAGCACTTTGGGAGGCCAAAGCAAATGATTCACCTGAGGTCAGGAGTTTGAGACTAGCCTGGCCAACATGGAGAAACCCCATCTCTACTAAAAATACAAAATCACCCTGGCATGGTGGCGCGTGCCTGTAATCCCAGCTGCTCAGGAGGCTGAGGCAGGAGAATCGCTTGAACTTGGGAGATGGAGTTTGCGGTGAGCCAAGATCGCACCATTGCACTCCAACCTGGGCAACAAGAGCAAAATCCGTCTAAAAAAGAAAGAAAGAAGGAAAGGATGTTTATTTTGCCAAGGTTGAGGAGACACACCTGTGATACTCTGATACACCCTAAAGCCTCAGAAGTCCCGACAAATGTGCCCAAGGTGGTTAGGCACCATTTGGTTGCCTTATTTTGAGTTTCTGATTAGTCTTTCCAAAAGAAGCAATCGGATATGCATTCATCTCCATGAGCAGTGGGATGACTTTGAATAGAATGGGAGGCAGGTTGGCTCTAAGTAGTTTCCAGCTTGACTTTTCCTTTTAGTTTAGTGATTTCCGGAACCCAAGATATTTTTCTGTCACAGCAAAACCTGAAATGGTTTTCTCTCCCCAAAACTGCTAATGGTCTCTCAGTTCAATTCCATAGCTTTTTAGCAGCTTTCCATTGTTAAAGAAGCTCCTTCTTTTTCCTGATGCCCCACTCACTGGCATGGGACATGGGGTCAGGCTCAGCCTCTCTCCTCCATCACCCCCACCAAAGGCAACAGCTTTATCTTTTGAGACCCATTCACTCAGCAAGTGGCCCTCTAATGAGGGACAGGACTGAAATCGCCTTTGCAAAATTACAACTGAGGAAATTATATCAGCGAAATAAATCAGACCTAACACACCCCTTCTTCCTTCTAACCTCTAAATTGCCTTTGTTCATTCCCTGTGTAGGCAGAAGGAGGCTTGGGAAGCAATTTATAGTTTAAACTCTGAAACAAAATGGATAATAGCCCCTTTCCCTGAAAAACCGCTTCTTGCCTGGGGGTCAGTCTGCCTTTGCAGGAGTAACAAATTAGCTACAAAGATACAAAGATAAATGGTTTAGTAGCCATGCAGCCTCTGGCTACAAGAGTCTGATCTCTCCCAGTTGCTCCTGGGAATAACATCACTATAGTAAAACGTAAGATCAGTGCTTGAAACATTTTGCAGACCCTCAATTCCAGTGCAGCAGATGATACCACCCAGACTGATAATCTGGCTCAACCAGTTTTGAGATCCCATCCAGGAACAGAAGTCAGCAAGAATGCACTTAGACCCCTTATAATCTTAGCCTTAACCTAACCAGTCAACACTCCCCACTTTCTGAGCCCATACCTGCCAAATTATCCTTAAGACTTCTGATCCTGAATGCTGGGAAGACTGATTTCAGTAACAATGAAACTCCAGTCTCTGCATGAATTACTTTTTCTCGTTTGTGATTCCCCTGTCTTGGTAAATCAGCTCTGTCTAGGCAGTGGGTAAGGTGAACCTACTAGGTGGTTACAGAACAACATGTCAACTAAATGGTCTAAGTCCAGCCACTTCCACGGTGACCCTAGCAGAAACTAACAGATCCTTGAATGCAGGAAGCAGGTGTTTAGACCACAAACCCCAGTTCTCAGCCCCTCCCTCCCTGCTCCTCCCTTCTCATCCCAGAATAATCCACTCCACACAGTCAGCAACCTCCAGACAAGAGCTGAGCCCGTTAGCCAAGTCTAAGGATGCCCTCCAGGCTTCCAAACAGAGGACATGATGTGTGTTTGGGCTCCACATTGGGAGAGGAGTGGGGCATTGCAGGTCTGCAAAGGCTGGTGACATCACAAAGACAGAGAGTGCCAAATTTACTAAAAACACAAAGGTGGTGGGAATGAACTCAAAAGAGAATCTGGGCTGGGTGCGGTGACTCATGCCTGTAATCCCAGCACTTTGGGAGACAGAGGAGGGCAAATCACTTGAGGTCCAGAGTTCGAGACCAGCCTGGCCAACATAGTCAAACCGTGTCTTTACTAAAAAATACAAAAATTAGCTAGGCGTGATGATGGGTGCCTATATCCCAGCTACTCAGGAAGCTGAAGTAGAAGAATTGCTTGAACTAGGGAGACAGAGGTTGCGGTGAGTCAGAATGGCAACATTTTACTCCAGCCTGGGTGACAGTGAGACTCCGTCTCAAAAAAACAAAGAAACAAACAAAAGAACCTGAAAAGGCTGAATTTGAATGAAGTAATTTGGACGTAATTTGGACAAATATGGTATTGAAAACTAGATGCAATCAGTTAAAATGTTGCAGCATGTAAGGAAAAGATAATCAAATCATTTGACAAAGAAAAAAGGAGAGAATAAAAAAGGAAAAAGGAAGAAAGAAGAAAGGAAAGAGATGGAAAAAAAAAAGACAGAAGGAAGGAGAAAGAAAGAGGGAAGAACAGAGGGAGAGAGAAGAAAGAAAACAGTATGAAGGAAAGAGAAGCGTGACTTTTAGTCTCATCTTTTTGACACTGGTTATTCTTTTCTTTATAGACATCATCATGATTGGGCATTTGCAAAGAAAACAATCACAGAGACCTTTTTAACCTACAGGGTCATAAATCCTGAGTAACGAATCCCCCTAAGTAACCAAGCAACAGGACCACAGACATCCCAGGTCCCGGGGGGGCTGACCTTTCAGAGTAGTAAAAATCCACCTCTGCACGAAGCATCCTTAACCTTTCCTGCATTCCTCTTGAATGGCAACTTTTAAAGTTAAGCTCTGTTTGAATTCCAAATCTGTTCAACAAAATTAAATCATTCCCATGTTTTTCTGTGAATCTCTTAAAACTCTTTCCTTCTTGCCAACAAACAGCCCAACTAAACAAGAAAAGACTCCGAAGGTGGACCTGACACAGGAGGTTGCCATGCTGTCCATCTGTCTATCTGTCCATCTGTAGCTACAGGGGCTCCCCCATCCACCCACTGCCCCCACCAGGGAACTTTCACAGGCCGCTGTTAAGAGAAAACCATCTCTTCCTTCCATTCTTGTTTATATGACAAATTTTTTAATGAGGTAGTCCTACGCCTCTGATTCCACCTATTACCTCACCCTGCAATTTCAGGTGAGCACCTGTATTTCACTTTTTAATGCAACACCCACGGGCTTCAGGCACCTGCTCATTACAGAAGGTTTGGTAGAAGAAGAGCTGGTTTCTGCAGGGTCCAGATCTTCACCTTTTCGGGGCTGCCTTCTAGTGGCCAGTAAGGGTAACCCGGGGCTTCACCTGCCCCTACCATCTCTTCCCCAGGGCTCCAAGTCAAATCTCTGAATGACCGATTTTCCATTTTTCAATTTTCCAAAAAAAAAAAAAAACAACTCGCTGAATGCATTTTTCCCAATGACCAATTGTCCCGCAACTTTAAATTCACCAGATCCTTTTGACCTCAAGAGCAAAGAAAGACTAGGGTGAAACAGGGCTGGGGAAGGGAGAGGGTATGTGGGCAGGAGATGGGGAAGGAAGAGAGTAGGGTCAGTCCCTGGGACTAGGGTGGAATGGGAGCGGCAGGGGCAGGCACCAGAGCAAGATCAGAGGTGGGACTAGCATGGGGCCCAGGCAGGCATGAACCTGCAAAATGCAGATAGCAAACTTCGTTTCAGGACAACCTCACACACCTATCTATAAACCTGGGCATTTTTATTTAATTATTTACTTTTTTGAGATGGAGTCCCGCTCTGTCAACCAGGCTGGAGGGCAGTGGCATGATCTCAGCTTACTGCAACCTCTGCCTTCCAAGTTGAAGCAATTCTCCTGCTTCGGCCTCCCGAGTAGTTGGGATTACAGGCATGCGCCACCACGCCTGGCTAGTTTTTCTATTTTTAGTAGAGACGAGATTTCACTATGTTGGCCAGGCTGGTCTCAAAATTCTCAACTCAAGTGATCTGCCCACCTCAGCTTCTCAACGTGCTGGGATTACAGGCATGAGCCACCATGCCCAGCCAACAATGGGCATTTTTGAAGTACCTGGATTTGAAATATGAAACAGTGTTTGTGACAAACCACAGAAAGTAAACTGATAGGATAAAGACACAGAGAAACTGAGGACTTTGAAAATCCTTCTGTTCAGCACACCTGTCACTTGCATAGTCCACTTTTAGCAAATTCACCACTTGGCAGAAGATCTGCTTTCAGTGAGGAGGGGTGCAGTCTAATGGCTGCTTTCTGTCACTTCTGCATTCAGACTCACTTATATTTTGTAAAATACATTTGTGAGAATACCTTCCTCCAGTTTTCAATTGGCTTTCACCTCCATTACAGTGTCTTTGGCATAAAAAGGAAATTCTTAACTTTAACGTAGTAAACAACATACTAGACTTTTTTTCATCAGTTCATAGTTTTCGTGACTTAAGAAAAATACTTGCCTCGGCCAGGCATGGTGGCGCACGTCTGTAATCCCAGCACTTTGGGAGGCCAAGTTGGGTAGACCACCTGAGGTCAGGAATTTGAGACCACCCTGACCAATATGGTAAAACCCCATCTCTACTAAAAATACAAAATTAGCCAGGCATTGCGGCTTACGCCTATAATCCCAGCTACTTGGGAGACTGAAGCAAAGTAATCGCTTGAACCCAGGAGGCAGAGATTGTAGTGAGCCAAGATTGCAACATTGCACTCCAGCCTGGGCAACAAGAGCGAAACTCCATCACAAAAAAAGAAAAAAAAATCTTTCCTGCTTGAGGTAATCAAGATCACACACTACTCAAATTAACTTAAATTTCTGCCTTCACAAACAAGTCCTTAATCCATCTGGACTTATTTTTCTCTGTGATTTTAATTTTCCTTTTATATGTTTTTCTAATTTTTTATTATAAAGAAATGGATTGTTATTGTAATTGGAAATGCAAAAATTCAAATAAATCAATTATTCCATAATGCATATAAGTCTTCTGAATATTAGTTCAAAATACTGTATTTTTGCCTCAAAGGCTTTTTGCTTTATTTTTAAGGTTTTGAAAAGTAAGACAGATTTTTTTTATTGCAGTAAAGTAAGACATCACCAGCTTCCCACAAGCATGTGTTAAGTGTCTCGTATATCCCAGGAAGAACTCCACTGAATGTCAAGGACATGAAGAATTTAAAATATTTTTTAAAGTTGCTTTCCTCAAAAGAATTCACCTGCTAATGTGAGTGGTCACATTCCAAAGGCAATTACAAATTGTAATATGATACAGAACATGCAAAGATAAAGATGTTGCCGATGTCTTTGGCAAGCATGGGGAACATAACCATCATAGAGTAGAAAGATCTAGAAGATCAGAGAAGGTATTCTCTAGGCCGACTGGGAGTCAGGCCTGTTGGACAAGGGAAAAACTGGGATCAGCAAACAGCCCAGGAGCAAAGGCACGAGCAGGAATGGTCTGATTCTACCTCATTGGAAAGCGTTAGCAAGAGAGCCAATGGCTGAGTTGAGCTAAGACTGGATAACCCATGCTGGATAACCGTGCACAATTTAACTATGCTGGGCCTTTGCCTATAGCTAAGAGCTTCTCAAATACTTTCCCTGCATGCTTCACCTGCATGGGAGAACGAGAATAAAGGCCCCACTGGTGCCAAAGGGGCTAGCTGCTGGATGTTCCAAATACCTTCAAAGCTGCATTTTATCAGGCAGAGGCCTGTGTCCCTTCCATTCTATTCCATTCCATTGCATTACAAGATAATCGTTTATGAAACCTGAGAGGAAGGATGACGCACCAGGAAGGTAAACCATGTTTGCCTGTTGCTGTCAACGCTCCAGCAGACAGCTCCTGGCCTTTGGTGGGGGGCACAGCCTGGGAGATGAGAAGCCTCAGGTGGCTTTGGGTCCTTGAAGAGGTGACATGCTCAGACATGAAGTTCAGATACATTATGCTATGGCATGAATTGTGTCCCCAAGAACAGAGATATTTGAGTCTAGACTCCAGTCCCTCAGGAAGAGACTATTTAGGAATGGGGTCTTTGCATAGACAATCAATTTATAGTGGGTCATTAGGGTGGACCCTAATCCAGCAGGACTGGCATCCTTATATAAAGGAGAAATTGGACCCAGAGAGACGGGCGTACAGAGAGAGGATGATGTGAAGACACACAGGGCTGTGTAGCTGGACATGCTGTCTGTACAAGCCAGGGAATGCAAGGATTGCCAGCCATCAACAGAAGCTGGAAGAGGCAAGACAGGATCCTTTCCCAGCACTGTGAGATGGAGCGTGGCCCGGCCAACACCTGGACTTCAGACTCGTGGCCTCCAGACCAGTGAGGCAATAAATTGTTGTGGTTTTAAGCCGCCCAGTTTCTGATATTTTGTTACAGCTGCCCCAGGACACGAATCCTAGAGGGATCCCTCTAACAGCTGGGTGGAGTACAGATGTAAGGTGCAAAGGGAATTCTGGGCATGGGGAGCCCATGGCGGAGCCTCTTTTATTAATCTTGGGAGAAAGAATGGAAGCCAGACCTAAGATACTAAGAACAGGGAGGAGGAGAAAGATTCAAGAAACATTTAGGAGGTAAAAACCGGCGAGGTAAACTTGGCATGGGTGAGTTGTGTGAGGTCAAAGACAAAGATGGCCTCGAAGATCTCCTGTGGTCCAGAAGTCCACTAGGACCAACAGCAGTTTTGGCAGGAAAAGGTGAAGCCTGCAGTGCAGATCTGAAGCCCCAGTAGCTCCTGGACACTCCTGCACGCCCGAAACCCCAGGTGTCTATATTCCTCACCTTTTGCTGCAAGAACAAAGGTCCCCAAATCTCAGATTCTGGAAACCGCAGACATGCATGTCCTGCCATTCGCAGTTAGCTCTGTGGCCTCTGCTGCCAGTTCTGGACTGGGCTTAGGGCTGCTCCATGTGTGGCCCTCTCGGGGACACATGCTTAGTGAAGGGGGGCTGCCATGACAGGCTCTCCCCGTGGGAGCTGAGGGCTGAGGGCTGTGGGATGAGCTGAGACACACACTGTCCTTTCTGGAACAGGCACGTAGCCACTGCCTCCCTCTGGTACACACAAGGCACACCATCGGACCTATGTCAGCGGGTCAGCACAGTCCAGTCCACCTACTGAGAGCCACTGCAAAGCCACAGCTGAGGGAAGGCGTGTTAGAGCAGTGGATAAGCCATATCTCTTGTCTGTATTCTCATGCCTTGATATCTGGGGCCTTGCCCCTCAGAGTTAACCAATTCTTAGAGAGAGTAGGCAACTCTCCTGCGAGCACTCCTTTCAAATGAAAACCAACCAAGGCAGAGCCTGCACCCCCAACTCCTTCCTTCTGGAGGTTCTCACACTCCAGTCTCTATCCACTGGCCTCTGTCTTCCTAGAACCAAGTACCAGATGACTAGGGACACCCTCTGTGCCTCAGAGCTGCTGAAATTATGTACACTAGCAAATCCTAAACCTGCTTGCCCTGTCTTCTCATTTCTTCCCATGGAAATCACAAGAAAGGCTCTCGCCTGCAGTTCCTTCTCTCTCCATCTACTTCCTAACCCCAGGGCTCGCCCATGTGACCTCCGTGCTCTGTGTGCCCTCTGGGGATCTGTGAGTCTAACCAATTCCCTTCCTAACCCCAGGGCTTCCCCATGTGACTCCCCCACCACCCCACCCCGCCCCATGCTCTGTGTGTCCCTCCTAGAATCTGTGAGTCTCACCGACTCCCTTTTCAATGACACCGTGTCCTGATCCGTTGGCCTTACTGTATCTCTGATGTCATACTTTAAAGCCAGCAAAAATCTGATTCTATCATAACATCTTTAAATTTTCATATCCCCTTGACACACCAAAAACTCAAATCTAGGGGATGACAGAAGCCTCACTGAACCCAGGTGCCACATCTGCAGAATGGAAAATTCAGCAGAAATATCCAAGGTCTGGAAAGGAAAATAAATCTTGGGGTCCCCCCCAAATCACTAAGCTAAAGGGAAAAGTCAAGATGGGAACTGCTTAGGGCCAACCTGCCTCCTACCTTGGCACACGTCCGCAGGACCTCCTGAGGCTGTTTCACCAGCGCACATCCTCAACTTTGGCAAAATAAACTTTCTAAATGAACTGAGACCTGTCTCAGATTTTCGGGGTTCACAGGCCAGATGGAGTACTCCAAACTCACTGCTCTTTCTAGACCAAAGAGCGTAAGGAGGACATCTGAGGCTACGCAGGGAGTTGATGGATTTCCCATGGTCAAGTTTTGAAAGCTTTGTCTGAAGGTTGTAGAAAGTCTCTGGAGGTGCTGGGACCACGGTTCCCAGGCAGGTAGATAGTGCCAACTGTATCCTGCTCTACTCTTTTCAGCAGGTATAGCAATGTGACTTATTTGTTCTTGAAACAAGAGAGTGAAAGAACCAGGTGGAGAGGCTTTAACTTGTGGTCTCCTCTTGGGAAAAGTTTCCTGGAACAAGATGTGAAGGGCTGGGGCTGTTTTGAAGGCAGTGGTTCTCCTCCAGTGCAGGAGCCAGACTCTCTGGCTCCCTGGGATACGGCCCAGTTCAGAGATCAGATAAGCCGTGAGAAATGCAGTAGAGCAGAATGCGGTCAGTTAGAAACACGTCTCCCTTTGGCTGGCTGAGTGGAAAGACTTAGCAGCTGATCGGAGGGAAAAGCCAAGTGAGGAGGTAGTAGAGGTTTACAGACTGAGGTTTAGAGCCTCAGGAAACAGCCATGATTTTAGAAGCACTGCACCCAACTGTCAATGCAGACAGAAGCTGCAGTCCCGCCCTGGGATGGATGAGTGATTTCCCCTGCAGGCAGCTCAGTCCCACCACAAATATTTGAGGACTCTGAGAAGAACACAGAGAGACTCATGTGCCAAGTGACTAATATTTAACAGCTATAAATCAAACTGTCACATTGTTGACTAAAACATGCTCTATCTGTTCTATCTTCTCACCTCCTCCTCCCATGCTAAGACAACCTGGACTACCAGGTACAATGGAGGACCTTTAGACTCCTGCAAGCCCCGTACCAGAATCAGACAGCACAAAGAGGGCAGGGCCTTGGCCTGCAGCCCCTCCCCTTTCTCTTCCTACAGCCAAGACCATCCTCGGCCTCCAGGGTCTCATGCACTCCCACACAGGACACCCTGGCTTGCACTCTCAGCTGTGTCATGGTCTCACAGCTGCTACCACTCGGGCCTACAACACACCCTGGAACCACGGTCTCACCTTGGGGTTCCAACCCAAGGAAGAAACTTCCAAAGGCCCTAGACAGAAGCTGGGGCAAGTAATTCTGAGGTTACAAGAACCCAGAGATTAATGAGGAGAAGGGACATAGATCTGGCCAGAGAGAAGCTTTCTTAATGCCAGGCCCCAGCAGGACCCCTCTCACCTGGGTCTTCAACAGGTGCAGAAATGAAAAAGCCCAAATAAGTTTCCACTTGGCCCCAAAGGCTGCATTCAGAAAGCTTCCCAGGTTAAGAGAGGGAGTCATGGACTAACGCTGTTCCAGCTAGGGTGAAAACATATTCCTGCAGGAGACAGAGATGCTCTCTGCAGACACCCTCCTAGTAGTAAATGGAAAAACAGACACTCAGACTATGTATATGTGTGTGTGTGTGTGTGTGTGGGCATGGGTGTGTGCAGGTGTGCATGTGTGTGCATGTGGATGTGTGAGAGTGTATGGGGTGTGCATGCATGCATGTGTGTGTGCAGGTGTGCATGCATATGTATCTGCATGTGAGTGTACACATGCATGTGTGCGTATAGGTTTGTGCAGGTGTGCACGTGTGTACATGTGTGCAAATGTCTACAATGTGTGCAAGTGTATATGTGTGTACATCTGCATGTGAGTGTACAAGTGTGCATGCAGGTGTGTGCAGGTATCAATGTGTGTATATGTGTAAGTGTGAGTGTATGGGGCATGCACATAGGTGTGTGCCAGCTGTGCATGTGGGTATATGTGTGTATATGTGCAGGTGTGCATGTGCATGTAGGCATGTGCAGACATGCATGTGTGTACGTGTGCAGGTGTGATGTATGGGTGTGTGTGTGCATGTAGGTGTGTGCAGGCGTGCATGTATGCTCATGCATGCATGTTCTGGTGTGACTGGGTATGCAGGTGTGTGCATGTGTGAGTGCACACAGAGATGTGCAGCTATGGGTGTGTACGTCTGTATATGTCAGATGGGAAGAGGTTGCTGGCATGTAGGACTCCCCCTCACAGTGACCTGCCCTGGGTCCCTGGTCTCCCCTTGCTGAGTTGTCTGTCACCAGCTGTCCTAGAAGCCGGCTTTGTGGCACAGATGGACACTTGGTGCTGACTTCTGCACTGACAAGTCAGCTCACTGCAGAAGTCAGCACCACACAGGTTGTTTCTGTGCTGGGACAAGACAGAGGTCATCTTCAAATTCTTAAAAAGAGAAGTTGACAGAAATTTCCCAAGCCTTTTCTGGCCCTGCTGCATTCCCTGAGGCGCATTGAACTCTACGGTCAGGTATGTGGGCCAAGCACCCAGCCTTGGAGCTAAGTATGAGGCCGTTCCCACCTAAATATGTGGTTAATACCGTCAACAAAAGGGTAGAAATGAAGCTGCTCGATTGGAAAGCACTCCCTGCACAGATAAGAATCATTCTTTATAATTAAGTCTCAGAACAGGCAACATTTCCAGATCTGTTGTGTAAGCAGCCAGGAGCAGCATAAACAGAGGCTCTTCCAGCGGGCCTCATGGTCTCAGCTACGGGGCACATACCTTTCGCTTCTGTTCCCATCAAGATTTTCTGGTTTTGGCTCCTGGCCTTGTGCATTTTTGTTGGTCAGGTTGCTCCAGGTAAGACCTGAAGCCAGGCAGTGTGGGGGGTACAGGGTCTCAGGCCCACGGAATGGGGATTAAGCTGTGTTTTGACAAAGGCTCCAGGTCTAGAAATAAGTAATACATCTTAGCATTAGGGAGGAGATCAAAATAATATGGACTCAAGGGAAATTCTTACCTTTGTTTTTTTTTTTTTTTTTTTAACTTACTGAAACATCCCCCAATATCTCTTTAGACTGAGGGTTGTTTCCCTGGAATAAGAACCGAGTTACCAGGGAGACAGTGAAGGGAATGATCCAGGCTTTTAGGACAGCAGATATGGTTAGCACTGGAACTAGGCCCTGCAGATAACCTCCTATTACAAGGCACCTGTCCCCAGGGCTCATTTCCCATCTGATTCATTCTCAGCCTGGGAGAAAGTGCAGGATACACAAGAGGGCTCGGCCTGGGAGCCAAAGCACAGTGTGAGGTTCCCAGCTCTGACACTCACTAGCAGTGGGCCTTCCTTCAGGTCACTGAGTTGTCCCAAAATTCACCCTCATCTTCTGTAAAACAGGAGTAAAAACCTCTGCATGGCACAGAGGGTCTCATTGATGATATCTGAGGCTAAGCTCAGGCAGGGCCTCGTAAAGCAGCACAGACACTGGAGGCATTGGGGTCGTTCCTGTTGCTATTATTTTCTGGCTTTTGTTTTGTGTATTCTCTGCCTCCTCTTCCACTGAGCCTGTCCACCATGCTGGCCTCCTGAGGCCATGGATGTAGCTCAGTGGCCTATGGGGGTCCCAGTCCCCCAAGTCCTGTCTGCGCTCTCTGCCCAGTGCCTCCTGCCCTTCTGTGCCCAGGGTGAGTAGGAGCTGTGTGCTGGCTTGTCTTCACATTCATGCAACATTGCAGAGACTCCTGTTATGGAATCTCTATCTCCCTCCATCTCTTTAGCAGGGATTGGAAGCTGGGGTGCAGAGGGGAAGCTAAGGGTCAGCATTTGGGGCAGATACTACAGAATCTGGCATTTTTAGAGTTGAGGCTGTCCTGCAAGCCAGGAACCACTGACAGCATGGCACAGATAGGCACAGATCACAGCACGGGATTCACATTCCCAGCTGAGGAGCTGAGCTGTACTTCCCTCTCCACAGGCGATGGCAAATGCCTTCGGAAACCCCCGAGTGCTTCCAGAATGGCGGCCAATGCACATTTTCTTGCACAATACAGCAGATTCCCATTGGTTCCTATTACAGTGGAGGAAAGAAATACACTTTCTTTCTTTTCTGGCTAGGGCCTGTGATGGGCTAAAGATCACCTGAGCACAGGGAGTCTGGAGAATGAAATAGAATGCTCACTTAAAGACTGTACGGTATTACCTCTTGAAAATAAATCAATGACCAGGTGCTGGATTTAGGAATGGAGATTACTATGCATAAGAACGTTTGGGAGACACGTGTCTAGACACAGAGAAGGAAGGAATACTGTGAGTGCATGAGAGGTAACCTGAAATTGCCTCTCTCAGTCCTGGCTGGGAGTCTGACATCAGGTTATCGGCAGGGTTGATTTGGTTCATAGATGGCCATCTTCTTCCTGCATCTTTGTGTGTTCGTTCCTCTGTGTGTGTGTGTCAGTATCCAAATTTCCTTTTTTTACAAGGACACCAGTCCTACTGAATCAGGGCCACCTTAAAGGTCTCATCTTAACTTAATTATCTACGCACAATCCCTATTTCCAAATACAGTTACATTCTGAGGCACTGAGAGTTAGGACTTCAACATAGAAATCTGGGTGCACACAATTCAGCCTTTCCCACCGGGCTTACCCCTGCTTCTGCAGTCAACTTCCAGCTCCACTGGGGGCTGGCTGCTACCAAGGCCATGTGAATTGTAAAGCCACATCTAAGGTGTCCTGAGGCCTAGGTTCATAACTGGCCCCTTCTGCCGCTTTCATTAGTCAAAGCAAGTTGAAAGGCCAATTAGATTCCTGAGCTAGGTAAACAGACACCACCTGCGGATGGGAAGAGCTGCAGAATCAGATCACAAAGGGTCTGATTGAGGGAGGGATTCAGGATCACAGTGATGGCCAGCCTCACCACTGACCGCAAAGGATATCCAGGTTCCTTCTGCCTTACATGCTTTGTGTGTGTGACAGGGGCTTAATATAGCTCTACCTGCCTTGAAAGACCCCAAACACTGCCTTTCAGGAAGAAGGTTTTCTGACAAAAATCCATATGGATCAAGGATATGCTTCGGAGCCAGATCCCAAGAGTTTGACCAAATACAGCCCAGGAGCTCTGATGCCAGTAAAGTATTAGTTTTAAAACATCATGCATGACTAGTCATTGAGGGGAAAATAAGAATTTGTGGACTTCCTTATATGTTGCCATTTATATTGCATTGGTTATTAGTTACAGAGAGGCAAGGGGACCTAAAATATTTTCTGTTCCAAAGGCACGTAATGGTTTTAATCTAGACTTTGCCCATTCCTGGTGACCTGATAGTAACTTGAGGTGACTGTGTATCTACATGCAGTAGGACTGACGGAGGAGAGTGCACTTTAACACCCAGAAAACCTCCTCCTACAGCTACCCAAATAACATGCAAATATTGATCAAAACAAAGAACTTGTAAAACAAACGTCACATCAAAGCCATTCCCCAAACCCTCTTCCGGTCTTACGGCTTTATCTAAATTCTTCCTGCACAGCCACTGTCTCTGCCCACACAGTCCCTAAACAAAATAGTACCTCAGTCCCAAACAAATGTTCCCGCTGCATCTCCCACCCACCCTCACCCTCCCCACACGCTCTCCCACATGCACCTGCCCTGTCCCTTCTTCACCTGGCTTACAGTAAGAGCACCTTTTTCATAATGGTGGGACTTCATCCCTCTTTGCTCTGTGCTCCCAGAATGTGCACTGAACCAACGCTGGTCAACCCTAAAGAGTGCAGGCGAGGAGAGGGAAAGAAGAGTCTTCACGGCTACTGCCCGGGTCGGGGGAGCATGCCATCTGCCAAATAACCATCACCCTAGTCCCCAGATCCATCCATGCTTTCAGCCCATCAGTGTGTACTGACGGCTCCGTCTGTGCCAGGGTCTGGGAGACAGGGGTGAACAAGTCAAATGAAGTCCGTCTCCTCCTATGCTTACAACGCCCGTAGAGGGAGGCTGACAGTGAGAAAATACACAAATAAGATGATGTAAGTGCTGGGAAGAAAAAGAGAGCAGGGTGAGAGATGCAATTGTCCAGGAAGCGGCCTTAGAGCTGCCCACCTGTACCCCATAGCCCCTCACAACCACAGGGTCTCCACCCCAATTCCAGGGCCCTCACCCTATCCCGTATACGCAATGCACAGGCTCTGGGGAAGGCAGCCTTAGGGACACCTGGGCCAGAGCATCACAGCAGATGGAAGAGGGACAGCCACTCTGGACTTTTCCCTTATAGATTGCTAGTGCACTCACAGAAGGCCTGTTTCCTTCTTTGTGCCTGATGTCTGCCTAGTCCCAGGAGGAGGAAGAGAAAAACAAAAACAAAAACGGGCCTGCCACACTGCTCAGAGCAGCTCTTCCCCTGTCCAGAGACTCTCTTTTCACTCCACACGCTGAAGTGTGCCTCTGGAAACACCGCAGCTTGCAGCAGAGTGTGCTGGACATGAGTCAGACACGCCTAGGCTCTGTGCCAGGCTCTGCATCCGGGTCTGCGTCTACCAGCCGAGAAACTGACCTCTCTGGGTCTCACTGAGCAAATACCAGCACTGCCCATCCCAGGGGCTCGTGTGCAGTATCTATGGAGAAAGTATTCCAAAGCATTCAGAAGCTAGCCAAGATTTTCTGGTACTAAGGATTACTTTAATGATGTTAAAATACATTTCTTTTCACATTAAGTCCTCCTCAAACCAAATGACGTGGTTTGAGGACACAGGTTTTCCACTTCCTCTGTCCGAGACAGAGTCAGAGAGCTCTGTTTAGACTTGCTCCAAGGGTTTGCAATGGCTGGTGCAACAGCGCAACCTACTGGGTGTTTGCCCTGGGACAAGACCAGACTGAGCAGCAGTGCTTCCTCGCTGCTTGCTTTCCATTCATTCACTCCCTTGTTTATTCACTCATTTATTCATACACTCAGCATGCACTGAGAAGGCATTATATGCTGTGCACACTCTCACTATCTGCTATATATGCAGGTGCAAAGGAGCCATGGCCCTGGCTTTACAGGGTCCGGATGGGCTTAAGGGAGGATTTGTTTGCATGGCTTAGAGGAGGGGGCAAGAGGAGCCCTGGCAACCACAGCTTTCTCGTATGCACTCAGAGAGGGATGCTAAAGAAGCTGGGTGGCCCGACTGACTTGCGAATCATCCCTGGGTTAGTGACAATGGAAGCCACCAGTATCTTCCACACCAACTCATTCAAGTATTACTACAAATGTATAGAGCCAAAACACCCCTTTTACTCTCATTTCTAACAATGTACTCCTAGAAATTTATCTAAAAGTAAGCATTCCAGCAGAAGACAGTGGAGGAATTATGTTCCACAAATGGTTCTTGCAGTGGTATCAATACTACAAAAATAAGTAAACAAATAAAATCTTCAGCTATGTAGGATTTGCTAACGATAAGTACTGCATAAATATGTGAATGTATTCCTGATACATTAAGCATAAAATGCAGATTAACTTCAATACTCATTCTTATTTCATTAATGTAACAGAAAAGACAGAGTAGAAAATGTATTATTAAAATAATAATTGCCTTAATTATGAAGACACTGTGTCTGATTTTTAATCAGACTGTACCACATTTAACCTGAACTGATCTAACCACACCAGCAGTGCCAGAGGTCCCTGGAGCCTGGCCCCTTATGTTTCTACTGAGGCTAGACATCACCCAATTTGTAATTTTTGCCAATCTAAAGAAGTAACGTGATGTCAGGATGAGAGTGGTGGCTCATGCCTATAATTCCAGCACTTTGGGAGGCAGAGGCAGGTAGATCACTTGAGATCAGGGGTTCAAGACAAGCCTGGCCAACATGAGGAAACCCCGTCTCTATTAAAAATAAAAAAATTAGCCAGGCACAGTTGCATGTGTCTGTAATCCAGGTACTTGTAAGACCGAGGCAGGAGAATCACTTGAAGTCAGGAGATGGAGGTTGCAGTGAGCTGAGATCTTACCAACGCACTCCAGCCTGGATGGCAGAGCAAGACTCTGTCTCATAAATAAATAAATAAATAAATAAAGTGATGTCATTCACTTTGCACCTTTTAAAATATTGGTAAGTTTAAGCATCACTTAAATTACCTTCAGTTTGGGATCTTTTTCTTGAGTAAAATGCCTTCTCCCATTTTTTACTGAGGTTGCTGCCTTGTTTTTGTTGAAATATAGGGGTTACTTGTATATTTCATATGTTAATGACTTGTCAGTTTGAGACATTGCAAAACACTTCTCCCACTGTATCTAACTTCTGTCTGTTAACGTCCACAAGGTCCTTCATTAAACAGGTTTCAGTTGTTACACACAAAAAAATGCAATACATTTTTCCCTTGTGGTATTTTGAGGTGTTAAGACATCCTTTTCCATTACAAAGTCATAAATATGTTCTATTTTTTATGCTTCTGTCAAAGTCTTATCTTTCATATTTAGATCTTTACTCCTCGTGGCATCCACCTGTGGACATGTGCTAGGTGGAGATCTAGCTTTAGACCTCATTTTATCACATATTCACTAAACAATTTCTCTTTCTCCATTGACTTGTGGCACCAGTATTGGTCATATGTTTTAAATTCCACACATTAGTAAGCTTCTGAGCTCTCCACTGCATTCCATAATTTCTTTTGTCTGTTCTGTGCCAATACCATAATGTTCTATAAATAAGACTTTTTCTTGATCTATCTTAATATCTAGAAGGGTAGAAAAAATCCCTCTTTATCCTTCTTTTCAAAGCTGACTAATTTGTGGACCTCCTCTCTTCCTCTACTTCTTAGAATAAGTCTATCAGGTTTCATAAAAATCATGTTGGAATTTTTAATAAGATTGCATTGAATGTATAGATTACTTAGGGAAGAACTGACAACTTTATTCAGTTGTTTGAATAAAAAACAAGGAATATATTTGCTCAGATCATTTCTTATGTTCTTCATTAGAGTTTTAGTGTGCTCCTGACAAATCTTACATATTTTTAAAATTAATTCCTAAGCATTTTATAGATATTTTAATTATTACAAATATCTTAATTTTTCTAGTTTTATATAGTAGGTATACAGAGAAATGCTATTGGCTTTTGTAAGTTATATTCAGAAGGCCTTTTGAACTATTTTATGAGTTTGACAAGGTTGACTATTCTAGGTAAACAAGCATATAATCTTCTGCAGACGATGACTCACTCTTCCCTTCTGCTAGTTACATCATCTATTTCTTTCTGTTTCCTTATACATTAGGTATACCCTCCAACACCATATTACACAGCAGTTGTGATACTGAGCATGTTTGTCTTCTTCTCTGTGAGCCACTGTGCCCAACCAAGAAACTTGTTTGATAATTTCAATCCTAGCACTTGGGGAGGCCAAGGCAGGGAGATCACTTGAGCTCAGGAGTTCGAGACCAGCCTGGCCAACATGGTGAAACCCCATCTCTACTAAAAATACAAAAATTAGCATACGTGTCTTAGCATATGCCTGCAATTCCAGCTAATTGGGAAGCTGAGACTCGAGAATCGTTTGAACCTATGAGGTCAATGTTGCAGTAAGCCGAGATCACACCTCTTCACTCTAGCCTGGCAACAGAGTAAGACTCTGCCTCAAAAAAAAAAAAAAAAAAAAATTCTTGTTCAAAATGATAATGGAGTGACATTGAAGGATTTCTGGGTTGTAAAAATTCATACTAAAACCTACCTTATTATATCAGACTATTTTAATATATTTATATATTTTAAATTTATCATTTTACCTAGGATTTTTGCATCTGTGCCCATCATTAAAATAATTTTCTTTCTACATATATCTTTATGTTTACAATCAAAACTACAGCAGTCTTTTAAAATAAGCTGGGTAAAGTTTTGGTCTTTATTTCCTGGAGCAAATTATATTAGGTAGCAGTTAATTATTTCTTGAAATTTTGGCAGAATTAATCTGTAAAATTACCTAAACCTGAACAGTCTTGGACTACCAGTTTAATTTCTCTAACACTCATTGGACTATTCAAGTTCTTTTTCTTCTTCTTTTTCTTTTTTGAAATGGAGTCTGGCTCTGTCACCCAGGCTGGAGTACAGTGGCTCACTGCCGCCTCCACCTCGTGGGTTCAAGCCATTCTCCTGCCTCAGTCTCCTGAGTAGCTGGGCTTACAGGCACCTGTCACCTCACCTGGCTAATTTTCATATTTTTAGTAGAGATGGGGTTTCACCATGCTGGCCAGGCTGGTCTCGAACTCCTGACCTCAGGTGATCCGCTTGCCTCGGCCTCTCAAAGTGCTGGGATTACAGGCGTGAGCCACCTCACCCAGCCAAATTCTCGTTCTTCTTATTCTAATTTGAACATGCTTTCGCCATGAGATGTGCCTGTTCCTCTTTCACCTTCCGTTATAATCACATGCTCCCAAGGCCTCCTTAGAAGCCAAGCAGATGCCAGCACCATGCTTCCTGTAAAGCCTGCAGAACTGTGAGCCAATTAAACTTCTTTTCTTATAAATTACCCAGTCTCAGGTATTTCTTTAGAGTAATGCAAGAATAGCCTAATACAATACATAGGTACATACATGAATGGCAGAGAATGTCTCCTTGATCAGACTTTGGTCAGCCTCTTCGGAGCTCTCTGCACCACAGGGCCCAACCTGAGGATTCCTGTCTCTGTCCCTGCAGAGTCTAGTTTTAGCAAGAATCCTGTTAAGTCAGTTTAACCCCAATTCCCTGCCCCGGGTGTCTGATCACCCTCCATATCTGACCAAATTCCAACACCTGCCCCACTCCCCCATGTGGATCACCTTGGCCCACCCTCAGCAAGTATCCTGTTAGGTTAGGTGAGCAGAACCCCCACTTGATGTCCTCTTCTCAGTGACTTTCCATCCACCACCCCCAACCCTGCTGCTTGGCTATAAAACCCTACATTTCCTTATTATTTTTGGAGTGGACCCCAATCTGTCTCCCCTGCTGCAAAACCTCAGCGCAGTCCCTTACATCTATGACGACGATTCTGAATAAAATTCTCTCTCCGTTTTTAAAATGTCAGAATGTTTTCAGATATGTGTGTGTATATATCTCTATATCTGCAGACAGACAGAGAAATAGATCGATCAATCTCCAAAAAGCAGGTTTTCCAATGTGCTTGCAATGTTCTTACTTTTTGAACATTGGAATCTTAACCCTAAAGCACATCTGGAAAAAGCCTTCATGAGGTTAGAGCCTGGGATGGATTTGTGGTATAGACCACAATGCCGGGTAACGTGCCCTGTGTTTTCTGGCCACACAACTGTAAGATTTCAAAAAGACCCAATCAACGATTCTAACCCAACTCTCTCCATACATATATTTACTCACACACAGTATGACTCCCTGACTAGTGGTTAACGGATTTGCTTCGGCCGCAGAGGCGGTGGCCAGTTTAGCCATTTCCGGAGGATCCCTGCGCAGTCCTGATGCTCACCAAGCGCCTTCCTTGCCTTATAGGGTTGGGGGAAGAACCCGCTTCTGCCCTTATCCGGAGCACAGACCTGAGCTGGACTGCACCGCCCCGCCCCCACCCACCCTGGAAGCCAGAAACCCCAGGCATCCTCCCTCCCTCCCCTGCTGGCCACTACGAATAAATCAGACAGACTTCGCGCGCTCAGGCCGAAATGCCACCAGCAGTCGGGCCCCGGGCCGGAAACCTCCCCGACGCGGGGCTGCGGGCAGGGGAAGGGGCGGGCGCAGGCTGTGGGGCCAGCGCTGAGGATGCACACGGGGCTCCTGGGGCTCTCGGCCCTGCTTCAGGCGGCCGAGCAGAGCGCGCGTGAGTGCTGCAGCCGAGACTGTGCTCACCCCTGCAGCCCCCCACCCGACCCTGGCGCCTCGGGCGGCCTGCGCCCAGCACTGCGCACCAGCGATGGACGGTGGTAGCCACCCCACCTGCCGAGCACGCCTGCCAGTCTTTAGTGGACGCCCACGCATGCACGATCCCCCACGGATGCATGACTTTCCTTCTCCCATGCTCGGTCCCCTGCCCCCTGACGGACACTAGACTTCCTCTCGCCCATGCACGACCCTCCCCCATGATGCATGACTTTCCTCCACCCATGCTCGGTCCCCCGCCCCCATGCACGAACCCCCACTATGCCCCCCACGGATGCAAGATCCCTTCGCAGAGCCGGGGAGATGTATCCGCCCTTCCCTCCAACACAAGCTTTGCAAAGTGCTACGATGCCAAGATGTGCTCAGCGCGAGTCTGGGGGCGCCCGGGCTCTCCCCCAACCCGCGGCCGGCCAGGGGGACCCTGAGGCTTGGCGGCCGCTCGCAGGAGGGGTGGCAGGGGGAGGGGGCACGGCTCTGCATCCACAGGGCCCTGTAGGACGGCGACTTCGCTTCAGGGTTTAGGACAGGGTGTACATGGCCCTCCGGGGAAACCTCGGTCCCCGGGGGAGCCCACAGACCGCCAGTCGCGGCGAAGCAAGATGGCCCCATTTTTCGCGCCCTTCGGGTTTGAACTGGTAACTCCTTCGGTGCCGAGAGGAGCGTCTCCGCCTACTTCCTCCAGGCTCCCTGCGAACGCCTCTTCCAGGGCAGAGTCCCTGTTGGAGTAGAGGGGGGACCCAGGGGCCGCTGGCTCGAGACTGTTCCCTGAGTTCACCGGCGGCTTCCCTGCCGGTCCCGCCGTTTCCGAGGCGCGCAGAGCAGGACGCGCACCGACGACGCCCGTGCGCTCGGGCTCCACGCCCCGGGCCGGGAGGGAAGGGCTGAAACAGGACCCGCGGGGATCGGCGCCCACCCCAGCTGTCCTACCCTGCCCCCTAGCCGGGCACGGCCTGGGCCGCAGCATTCCCCAACCTGGCAGGCCGGGTCTGCGCCTGAGGCTTTTGTGCAGGGGAGGCTGCTCAGGACGCTCGGGGTGGTGACAGCCGGACCCAGCCTGGGCACCTAGGAAGGGCTGCTGAGCCCCAATCCTGCTGTCCAGAGCTGCAGCGTCATTAGCTGTGCCTCGGGGCAGTTTCCGCAGTTTCCTCAAAACTCACGGCTTGTGTTATGTTCATTCATCCGCTTAGAACTTTAGTGTTGGAAAACCCAAGAAACGGTGGTATGCAAGGATGCCTGTGTGGGGTGCCTCTACCGGTGCCCGGCCCCACGACCAGCGTCAGACAACCCTCAGGAGCGGGGGCTGCTTCCACGGGAGTATTGGGGAGGTCCAGAGTTCCAGGCCAGGGAGTTCCCATGCGAAGGTAGAAGAGGGACCCCAGGTGTGGAGTTACTGGCTGGGGAGTGCAGATCCTCTCCACTGTGACCGCACCCAACCACAAACAAGCAGACCAGAGAGGAGGTTCCATCGTTCTCCAGGATGCCCGAGATGCCAGGCACTTGGCACAGGTCGTAACTCATCCAGCAGCTCTGGAAAGCCGGGCACTACCATTCGGCACAGGCCTGTCCCTGTGGCCAGAGGTCCTGCCGGCTCCCAGGCTGCTCCTAGGAGACTCTTGCTGGTGCTGGGGACACTATGTTGGTTGGTTACTGTTTTGTTTTGTTTTGAGACAAGAGTCTCACTCTGTGGTCCAGGCTGGAGTGCGGTGACGCAATCTCGGCGCACTGCAAACTCCGCCTCCTGAGTTGAAGCCATTCTCCTGCCTCAGCACCCCGAGTAGCTAGCATTACAGGCATGCAGTCACCACACCTGCTAATTTTTGTATTTTTAGTAGAGAGGGTATTTCACCATGTTGCCCAGACTGGTCTTGAACCCCTGACGTCAAGCAATCTGACCGCCTCAGCTTCCCAAAGTGCTTTGGTTTTGTTTCGTGTTTTGTTTTGTTGAGACGGAGTCTCACTCTGTCTCCAGGCTGGAGTGCAGTGGCGTAATCTCGGCTCACTGCAACCTCTGCCTCCAGGGTGCAAGCAATGCTCCCGCCTCAGCTTCCCAAGTAGCTAGGACTACAGGCACGCGCCACCATGCTCAGCTTATTTTTGTATTTTCAGTAGGTAGAGATGGGGTTTCCCCGTGTTGGACAGAATGGTCTTGATTTCTTGACCTTGTGATCCCCCAGCCTCAGCCTCCCAAAGTGCTGGGATTACAGGTGTGAGTCACCGTGCCCAGTGGTTTTGTTTTTAATGAGACAGGTGTGGCCACAAGAAGAAACACAGGAGAGGCTCTGGAATGCAAAGTTTGTTGTGCTCCCAGGTCCTAGGACAGGGGACATGGCACTCCATGCTGGGCCACAGGGGAGTGTCACCAGGGTGGTCAGGAGGCAGAAGACAGGAACCAACAAGGGAATTTGAGGCCAGACCTTTAGCTGGGGCAGGGCACCAGCTTCGGATTAGCTCTTTGTATAATTTCTATGGCTTTGGGGTATAAAGGTGATCCCTAGTAGCCTGGCATTAGGTCCTGGGATGATTAAAGCAAAAGAAGCTTGCCTTCTTGGGGGTACGGGCCAGGTAGGGGACATCTGGCTCTGGCTAGATTTAGTTCGCATGTCAAAGGCAAGCTCCTGCCTGGGCCCTTTGCTAGTTCAAATAATTGCTAGCCTTGGGGAGGGCCAGTCACTCCCCAGCCAGAAAAGTTTTAAGAGGTCAGAACATCGTAACATCCAGAAAATTTTAAATTATTTAAAATGCAGCTACCCAGTCTCACTCCAGCCTTCCACTTAACTGCCTGCCTTTCCTCTTCTCCCCCAGGCCTCTACACTGTGGCTTACTACTTCACCACGGGACGGCTTCTGTGGGGGTGGCTGGCCCTTGCCATCCTCCTGCCCGGGTTCTTGGTCCAGGCCCTGAGCTACCTGTGGTTCCGAGCAGACGGGCATCAAGGGCATTGCTCCTTGGTGATGCTGCATGTCCTACAGCTTGGCGTTTGGAAGCGGTAAGAACACCTGCCTCTTTCACCTCTGGAGCACGATTGCACAAGAGCAGTAGAAGGATTCCTTTGTCCCTGTGGATTCTGTCCTCAAGGTCATCAAGGTTCAGCATTGGAAAGAGGTTCAAAGCAGCCGTTGTCAGACCCCTGCTCTGATATTGGCACCCCAGGTCCGGCTTACACATTGTTGAGCATCTTCAACCTCAGGGGCTTTCTCTGTGCAGCTGGGACCTTACAAAAAGCTTTTTCTTGTCTTCAGTTCAAGTTCTGTCCCGCTGTTTTGTTGGTTGAGACTTTAGCTCTATATAAAGCAAGTTGCTTAAGGCAGTTCCACCTACACACTGTCACCTTAAAACAGGAAGGTGGCATAGCTTTAGTGAACCACAGGCTAGACAGTGAAGCCAGCCTGGTGACATTTGCTTCAAGACTCGTATCAGGAAAAAGTCATTTGGTTACCAGGGGCAGTTTTTTTCTGTAGAGAAGTAGCCGGGGATGGTTCTGGGGTGCGGTGGGCTTATCCTTCATCGACAGACCATCTCAGCAGGTGAGGGCTCATTTTTTCTACTTTGAGAACCGGGATTCAAGGAGCTATCAGAAGAGATGTGTCAGTGAGTTTACGTCAAGGGCACATTTCAGCTGTCAGCTGCCTCATAATTCCACTGGGTTGAAAGGGATTTTTTTTAAGGGAGAAAAATTCAGGCATCAGAGCAGCGAAGCCCTGCAGCTGCAGTGTTTATTAAATCATAGGCACTGAGAGTTGGAAGGGTGTTTAAGGGGTCACGGCCAGTGCTTTTCTGGATCCTGGGGATTTATGGTTGCACGCTATTCCCAAGATTTTTTCTGAAGGCGTTGAAATGAGTGTTGAGCCCCACAGAGAGCATCATCGCGAGCAGGGAGTGATGCCACCCCACCCGGAGTAGAATCTCAGCCAGGAGGTGGAGGGAGCTTCGCTTCTGAGAAAGACCTCATGTACCCATTCTCAATTTCACTGGACCCTCAGAGTTGGAGCCTAAATCTCTAACAGCACCAAAAGCACAGCCATTTTACCAAAAACTGGGCCTTTGTTTCAAGCAGTGCCCTTCCTCTGAAAACACAGGGTCCTTCTTTCCTGGTGGAGGAGGCAGAGAAGGGGCTTTCCAAGGGCCTCATAGGATTAGAGCCTCTCCTGTGCCCTAGCTGCCATTGCCGTCCCCTTCCCTGATTGGCCCAGCCCAGTAATAAATCCATAAGGGCACTGGGCCTTACTTGACTTTGACCATCACAGTCATAAGGCATGAGCCCTTGAGGACAGACAGGCTGTTGAGTGAGTCAGTTACCATGAGCTGACATTTGGTATCCCAAAGAGACAGGGAAGCCCAGGTGGTGACTTAGAGAAGCTTCCTAGGTAATGGTTACACAAATCTGCCTTCTGAGGCTGTGTGGACCCTCAGGCCCCATGGAATCTGCTGCCTTCGTCAGAGGTGGGGACTGCTAGGGGACCACGGTGTGTCCAAATTCGTGCTGCCGGTATTTCACAGTGGACACCAGACTGTCTTTCCCACGTGCTCTTAATTTTCTGGTATATATCAAAAAACGAACTTGAATAATTTTGTATATATTAGTGAATTCATACAGATCAGTGAAGAGCGACATGAACATTAGAAATTGGGAAAAACAATTAATCGTGTATTTTATCCTTATTTTCAGAAAGAAGTTAAGGTGACTTTAAAAATACGCATCAAAATTTAAAAGAACAAAAAAGAAAAGAAGCGAGAAAGGCCAGGTATAGAGATGAAATATTGGAAACCAAGACAGAGCCGGAATGTACAGTTACTGGAAGCGGGTCACAGTTTGGCCCTAAGGTTTATAACAGCCAGTGCAAGCATCAACGGCGCAAGATTTGCAGTGTTTCTCAGGTTAAACATGAACCAAAAAACAGAAATTTACTTCCTTAGAGGAAAACTTTGAACGTTAAAATAGGAAGCAGTAGATCTATTCCTCATCCTGAAACTAGCACATTCGGTTCAAAGAAAACACAAAGTATTGTTTTTAATGAAACAATCCGGTTTTGCAAATTGCAGTTCTGCAAAATGACCTGTAGGGGGAGCCAAAACAATTGCGTTTTGCACAATTTTGAATTGCCTAAGAATAGGTCCCTTTGAGTGAGCTCGCAACAAAATACAAAAGAATCTACTAACTGGGAAACCAGTAAAACAAAAACCTCGTGAGGTAAAGTTGCTTAGAGAAATGAAAGGATATGGCCAGGCATGCTGGCTCACACCTGTAATCCCAGCGCTTTAAGAGGTGGAGGCAAGCTGATCTCTTGAGGCCGGGAGTTTGAAACCAGCCTGGCCAACATGGCAAAACCCCATCTTTATTAAAAATACAAAAATTAGTTGGGCTTGGTGGCACATGCCTGTCATGCCAGCTGCTTGGGAGGCATGAGAATTGCTTGAACCTGGAAAGCAGACGTTACAGTGAGCTGAGATGGCGCCACTGCACTCCAACCTAGGCAGCAGAGCAAGACTCTGTCTCAATAAATAAATAAATAAAGGCAAGGATTTAAGCCACAGGTGTATTCTTTTTAAAGTTCCCAATAATACACACTATGTTAATTTTAAGTCTGACTCTGTTCAAGAGAACCTGACATTAGTGGCTACTTATTTAAGCAAAGGCCATTACTTTTTTCTATTTAGGTTTCTTTTTACTTCCACTTTAATACTGTAATTACCAATATCTTTTTCATCTTTCTTTTTAAGAAAGATGGTTTTTTCATCTTTTTGTCCTCCAAAGAGATGACAGGACACAGTATCTTGCAACAAACATCTGCTGATAAATGAATTCCCATCCCAGGAGGATCTGGCGTAGGGACTCAGGTCAGGGTGACTGCTGAGCCCCATAGAGTGGGCAGCCTGGGCTCCCTTGCCATGCACCTGCTCCAGATCAAAGAGCTCTTGGGTCAAGTATTGGCTCCCAGCCTGCCCCCACCCTCCCCAGACGTGGGGAGAGTGTGGCCTGGCTGAGCACCATGGGACTCGGGAAACTTACATAGAACTGACGTCTTCTTCTTGCAGTCAGAGCCTGGCAGCAGCCTAACTGGTAGCTCTAGGGAGCCAGTAAGTGCATAGGATATTCCCTTAGGACGTTGTATGTCTCTGAATGAAAGGAGGTCCCACTGAAGCTCGCCACAGTCTGGCTCCATGTCATGTGCCCTCCGGTGTTCCCTAGGCACTGGGACGCCGCACTGACCGCTCTGCAGAAGGAACAGGAGGCTTCCCGTCGAGGCCAGCTGCAGCTGCAGGAGGCCGACCTGTCGGCTCTTCGACTCTTGGAGGCCCTGCTGCAGACCGGGCCCCACCTGCTGCTTCAGACATATGTGTTTCTAGCCTCAGACTTCACAGATATTGTGCCAGGTGAGTAACTTTCACCACGGAGCACAAACTGCCTGACTGCCGAAGGGGGAAGGGAACACGAGCCTGTTGAGCAAAACCCTCCCCTCGAGATTTCCTCTGCTTAGGAGAACTAGGACACCTGGAGCTCAGCAGCCCACGATGATGCTTCAAATTGGCTTTTGCCGCTGCAGTGAGCTTACAGAGAGTTGGCTCCCTTCTTTCCTAAGGGTTATGTTCTACACTCAGCCCATAAGATAGAAATTGCCCATCATCAAAATTATCCTGAAAATACCTTGGAAAGGCTGCCTCTCAGTAAACTCAGTGCACAGGTTTTTCTTGTATCTTTAATCATTAGAATCATTCTTGGCAGGGCACAATGCCTCACCTGCAGTCCCAGCACTTTGGGAAGCTGAGGTGGATGGATTGCTTGAGCCCAGGAGCTCAAGACCAGCCTGGCAAAAACCCATCTCTAGCAAGAAATACAAAAATTAGCCAGGCATGGTGGCATGAAGTTGCAGCCCCAGCTATTCAAGAGGCTGAGGGGGGAGCATCACTTGAGGCCAGGAGTTTGAGGCTGCAGTGAGCTGTGATTGCACCACTGCACTCCAGTCTAGGTAACCGAGTGAGAATGAGACCCTGTCTCAAAAAAAAGAGAGTAATTCTTAATGAAGCCAGAGACCTACACCCTTAGAGCATGTGGAAACAGAACAACTCAGGCCCCAGCAATGCTTGTTTCCAGCTCCCACTCATTTCAGGACATTCACACTCTCTCCCTGTTCTCAGCAGCTTCTAGTTTCCCTCCCCCTCTCCCTCCTCCCCTCCCCACCTCTTCTCTTCCCTCCCCTTCCTCCCCTCCCCACCTCTCCCCTTCCATATCTTCGTCTCTCCCTTCCTCTTTGCCGAGTGTCCACAATTGCATATGCATAAATCAAATGTTTGACATATATGACTGCACTGTCCTTCTATCCATCTTTATCAAACAGCCTGACAGCATCGGATGTTTTCATTCAAACGGCAAAGTACATTTGGGGTGGAACCATGTTCAGAGCCTTGTAGGATCAGCTTTGTTATATATGGAGGCCTTAGAAGATCAGGATTTGGAAAATTTTCTCTTAAAGGGCATAGAAAGAAAGAGTCCGGCCCATTTGCTGGAAAGAGCATTTGATATAATGTGCAGTGCAAATAGTTCCTTCATATCCCCGTTTCTTCCTGAATACAAACACGTGTATTTGGACACAGAGTTGGTATGTTACCTACTGGTCAAGGTGCTGGGTTAGTGATACCCTCTGTGCAGCCAGGCTTTAACAAGAGGTCACGTGTCCCATTAAAGAAATGCCATGAGTGAATCTTCACATGGTGCAATGATTTCCGAACCTTTAGAGCATACCATGTCTTTCTGCTTCCCTTGCAGGGGTGAGCACGCTGTTCTCCTGGTCCTCGCTATCCTGGGCACTGGTATCCTACACTCGTTTCATGGGCTTCATGAAGCCAGGCCACCTGGCCATGCCATGGGCCGCCCTCTTCTGCCAGCAGCTCTGGAGGATGGGCATGTTGGGAACACGTGTGCTGAGTCTGGTTCTGTTCTACAAAGCCTACCACCTTTGGGTTTTTGTGGTTGCAGGTGAGCTGAAGCTAATGATCTGGTCACCTGCTGCTGCATAACAAACCAACCCAGAAATGAATGCCTCAAGAATAACCACTTATGATCCTCAGTCCCAGACCTGAGGGCGGACTGAGCTCTCTGCTGAATGGACCTTGCTTAGGGGGCCTCAGAGCTGGCAATTGGGTAGCAGGTGTTCAGATTCACAGGGAGCCTTGATGGGAATTAGCAGCTGAGAATTCCAATGGAGAGGAACTGGAAACTGCCAGTCTTCTGTAAAAATAGGCTTAGAACTGGCTCGGCACTGCTTCTGCTGTATTCTGTTGGTCAAACCAAGTATAGCCAGCCCAGATTCAAGAGCATGGAGGACTAGACTGCAGCTCCAGATGAGTACATATCCAGAGCAGGAAGGATTGCATCCTGGCTGTCTTGGGAGATACCCTACCATAGCTCAGACATCCCAGCCCTCAAAACTCCCAGCTAACTCTGGAGCAGAGAACTTCTCAGGAGACTGTTCTGTGTTATAGGCCAAAATATTTTATGTAGAAAAACTGTCACTCAAACAGGAGGGAGGTACAGGGTGCCACCTGATACAAAAACATACAGTATATATGTGATACTGCAAATAGCCTCCAAAAGTGCACCATTTCCTTTGAATGCTGAATCTTGGACATCTCCTCTGTTGCAAATAGGACAGCTCCACTAAATCGAAGCACTCCCTCCTCCCTCAGTCTAGGAACACACCATATGAATGGCAATGACAGAGTCTATCTGGCTATGGACACTTCCTGAATAGGGCCTGTGTGTCCCTGCCAAGGGGAGCTGTCATCTCATCAGTGAATATACTCTGCAAGAAGGAACAGTGTACTCGTTTGAAGAGAATTGGACACGTTAAGAAATATTTGGTCCTTGGGCCTGGAGCAAACATTAAATACAGTTATTGGCAGGAAAGAATTTTTTTAAAAAAGAAAAAAAAAAACTGTGCTTCTAAAGAGAGATTAGCTATTTTGTTATTCTTTTTTTTAAAAAAATTCAGCTTAAAATCCAGAATGCTTTATTCATCTTAAAATATGGGAATAAAAAATTACAGCTGCACCACGTAGAGTTCTTTCCTTTGGGTGTGGAGGTTTTTAGCTCTCATAACAATTTTAAAATGATTGGCAGTCAGTTTGATAACTGCCCCCTTAAACACATTCTGGAACAAAAAGGGCATAGGTATACAATATTTGGCAAGTGTTATTGAAGCTAGTCTGTTTTCTCATCTTCAAATTAGATCGGACGCGCTTTATGAGGATAAAACAGGAGAATACATGCACAGATAAACTGAGCTGGTTTCCTGTGCCCCTCAGATCTCTCTGGGTCTTCTGATGGCTCTTCCTGGATGCTAAGTCAAATGTGGTGGGAGAGGAGGGCTTCCAGCACCTGGTCTCTGTGTCCTTGCCCCTCCCCCCTCTCCCTGCATGGATCTTGATGTCTGCACCCGGCCTCTGTGCAGGTGCCCACTGGCTGGTGATGACATTCTGGCTCGTCGCCCAGCAGAGTGACGTCATCGACAGCACCTGCCACTGGAGGCTGTTCAACCTGCTCGTGGGGGCCATCTACATCCTCTGCTACCTCAGCTTCTGGGACAGCCCTTCCAGAAATAGGATGTTCACGTTCTACATGGCAAGTGGCACTTTTCTTTATCCTAACATTTACAGTGTACACAGCAACTGGAGGGGTGTGGGTGTGGGTGCATGCATGCACTGGTGTATGCCTAGCTCTTGAAGAAAGAATAGCTTAGTTTAGGAAAAATTCTTAAAGGAATTATAGTCTTGAACAGAGATGACAGGCTTTGAAAACAGTAACCCAACCTCTAGCTGTGACCCCCAAAGTCACTGCGGTGACAACTGAGGTGTATTTGGTGACGTCTTCTCTACATCAGCCCACCTGCTGAATATCATTACAATTCAACTATATTACATCATATACTCAATGTCTTTGTTAATCAACTCCATTTTTATTGGGTATTTATGATTAAGATCCAGGCATGGTCCCGCCAGAGTATCAGAAACACAAAAGTGGCCTAATACTTCTTCATATGGCTTCGAATCCAGTAGAGATTTCTTCCTATTTAAAAAAAAAAAAAACTGTAATATTTTGTAAGTAAGCACCCAAATAACCAAAATAAGGAAGAATGTGGCTAGATTCCAGGAGGAAAAAAAAAATGTCTGGGACTCATAGGAGTAGCTGCTGGCACCACCTCTCGTCAGGATGACCAGAGACACCTTTTGCTGGACAGTGGAGTTTGAGCTGGATTGTAATGGGCAAAGGAGAGAAAATGCCGCCACGTGGGTTGGGGCATGGGTTTTGGAGTCAGGAAATCTTGCACTGGAGCCCAGCTCTGCTGACGGCTACCACCAGCTGGCTTCAGCCAAGAATTTAAACTCTCTAAACCTACTTTTTCACACACACACTAGAGATAAATCACCACTCTCTCAGTATTCCTGGGGAGATTAAATAAGATCTACATACTTTTCAGGGTTCCTATAAAGACCAAATAAAATGACAAACATTAAGTATCTGGCACAAAATAACCCATAAGTTGTAGCCATTATTAATATGAAAAAGTGAGACTTTTGTGGGAGGAGTCAGGCATTCCAGGGTGGAGACCTGGGTGAAGGTAAAGGCAGGGATGCAGCTCCTGTCCCAGGAAGGGGAGCATCCTGGACGCCTGCTGATTTTAGCACCATACGCACAGCGACCCCAGAGGCTATGGAGCCAGGCAGAGCTCATTGGATGCCTTACTGAACCTCACCGACCTCAGCTTCCACATATGAATGCCGAGCATAACAGCATGCATGCTGTGGATATGTTCACCTGTGGCAGAGCCCAGGTCATGCATGAGCAGCCTCCCAACCCACATGATCCCTGCGTGAACAAAGTGGAATACTGATTTTCTCATCCAGTTTGCCAAAGTGGCTTATTCAAAGGTGGACAGCGTGTCTGCGGATGCCCAGATAAGCAGGAGCTCAATAAGGAGGAATTGGACACCTGCCGCCTTGTTAATCCTTCATTCTTCCCAGCTGTCTCATACAGTCACTGGATCACTGAGTCAAGGGTGATATAACAGGAGAAACAGTAATCGGACACCATCACGTTTGGAGTAGGGTCTGCCACAGTGGCACGAGCGTCCCCATCTCTCTCCCTGTGCACAGACCGTTCAGGGCGGGCGGTCCTAGCCTGGTGGCCTGGATCCCAGCAGCACATGGCGGGGAGCATGGGCCTTAGGCCTTGGTGCCTAACCAGTTAGGGCTTGACGCCTGGATCATTGGGTTCTGAACTGTATGAGAGTGATCAGGGACCCCCCTGCCCTTGCACCCAGTTTTTGCGTCTCTGAAATGGTTGTTGCTAAATTGATAGGTGACGGACAGAAAGCCGAGTGCCTGGCAGAGTGGATAGATGTAGATGCTCTGAAAGATAAATAATTTACAATAAATGAAAGAGATATCGGGGACAAGAAAAGAGGGAAAGAAGGAAAAGAGGAAGGAAGGAAGAAGGGAGAGAGGACGGAAGGGGAAAAGGAAGGAAGTGGAGGGTAAAGATGTCCTACACCACCAGAAAGAGGTGAAATAGCTCCCACGATAACCTGTTAAACTACTCATATTTCAAGACAGCCTGCCCGTCGCATTCTGTGGAGGGGCTGTAGCCATGGAGCTGTAGAAAAGGTGGAGGTGACAGGTGGGCGTGCTCACCCCACACTGCGCCACACAAGCTGGCCAGACCTAAATCTGGGCCCCTCTTTGTGGCAGGCAGTGCTGGGCAGCCCTGGCTCCATGACATGGGCCATTCAGAGCTCAAGGCAGCCTCTCCTGCTGTTCCTCAACACCCTCAGCTAATCTCCATGGATCCAATGTGACCAACAACGCCTGATGCCAATACCTCTGGGCAGGTTGGCAATGCCCAGACTGTACTCTTGGAAGCCAAAGGCCACACTGCAGCGGACACACTGAGGTGCCATCCCCTTAGAGGTGCACCCTGCTTGCACAGACCTGTGCTGCTATCTGCAAGCATTCCCTTCATCAGAGGGTGCTGGGACCCTCGCAGCTCCAGCTTTTGAGATGGCAGCTCACACAGGAAAGAGCCTGCCAGAGCGCAGGCTCTGGGTGGGCCCGGACGAGGCTGCAATGCCTATCTGGAGGCCCCAGCCTTGGGCAGTTCAGCCCAGGGCCAACCCAAGCATCACCCACCTATGTTGAGCCCATTCCTGGGCCACTGGAGAGTGTATCACCCCACATCCCTTCAAGTAAGAACATAAGGTGTTTTGATTTTATTTTTGTTGTTTTTGATACAGAGCTCGCTCTGTTGCCCAGGCTGGAATGCAGCAGTGCCATTACAGCTCACTGCAGCCTCGACCTTCTGGGCCCAAGTGATCCTCCCAACTCATCGTCCCAAGTAGCTGGGATCACAGGCGCATGCCAACATGCCTGGTTAATTTTCACACTTTTTTGTAGGCCACCACCTGGCAGGGGTGCAGGAGGTTTCTGCTGGAAGGACCTGGCAGGGGCTGGGGGCTGGGGGCCTCCAGTGCAGCCAGGCCGCAGCGCTGCTGGTTGTCAGCGGCACTCAGGGGCTTTTCTGAAGTCGAGATTCCCAGGCTCCCCTCAGAGATTCTGACTCAGTAGGTGTGAGTGGGGCCTGGGAATCCACGTTTGGAGACAGCTGCAGGTGGCACTACGACCGGCCTAGCTCAGGAGCCACTCACCTGTCCTCACCTCCTGCTCAGAGGCAGAAGCCAGCCTCTTCATCATTTCAGAACGTAATATATGACCCGGTCTCACTTCTTTCATTTACGGGTTTATTCATGCCAGCACACATTCATCCTCCTCCTGTGCTGAAAATGGAATTAGACACCACAGTGTGAGAGGGTCACGTCTCGGTGGCCACAAAGACATCAGCAAATCCGTGCAGCCACTGTGATCAGAGAAGTGATGCTATCAAAACCCCACAGGACACGAGAGGCAGAGCCTGGGAAAGTAGGGGAAGGGCTTACAGAGGGGACACAAGCGAGGTGCTGTGTGGTGAGCAAGGTTTACCCGAAGAAAAGGTGTGGAGGCTGGGGGCTGGGACGTTTCAAGCAAAGCTGCAGAAGCCACGGAAAGACCCTGGAGTGTCTGGAAATCCACAGGAAAGAGATATGTGCAGCGTCAGCAAGATGCAAAGCCCTGCGCTAGTTAAAAGCGATGAAAACACACTGCACTCAGCCTATTGCCATAGGGAAGAGAGCCATGCATGAACTAAGCCCACCTGCAAGTTGTGCAGAGGGGACTGGGAAGTTAAAAGAGAGGAAGGAGGAGGAACATGGAGGGGGCTTGGGCAGAGTCAGGGAAGTGGAAATTCACAAAAAGCAGGAAAGTGGGATCATACATGCGAGTGCGCCATCTGCGTTTGTTAACTGGCACCTGCCACTCGTTGGGAACAGAAACAAATTTCTCATTGCTTTATGACGGGAGGCAAGAGTCAGTCGTGTTAGAGCAATGCACCCACCAGGCTTGGAGTTTATATTGAAACAGACGGCTCTTGGGTTCTCGAGGAGACAGTTCTGGGTAACAGAAGATGTATATCTCACAGCACAGCAAAACGACTTGCAACTGCAAGCTTTCTATAGTAACTGCTCTGAAAGGAAGTCCAGGGTCCCATCGGTCCAGCACCAAGTTTTGGCCGGAACAAACCGTACATTCTCCTGGCAGCATTATTGAGCTTTCTTAGGCAGGAACTTAAAGGAGACTGAGGTCAGCATGGTAGGGGTGAGGGCTTGAGCTGCTGGAAACTCTGTCCATGTTCGCTCAAGTCTCTCGGTGTGGGGAGGTGAGAGGAGTCATATGTGCTGAGTCTGGAGCCCTCATCGGCCAGGGTTGAAGCCTCATTGAAAAGAAAGCACAGAGGAGCCTGACTGGAGTTTGGCTGAGGAAAGATTCTTTGTCAGTGGAACGTCATTTGGGGAGAGTCTGCTGGAAGATGACCCCAGAAAGGAAAATTCAAGTTAACTGGCAAACAGGACCATCTGCTCTGTTGAGAAGTGGGGACCGTAGGCCAGGAGCTATGGCTCACGCCTGTAATCCCAGCACTTAGGGAAGCTGAGGCAGGCAGATCACCTGATGTCAGGAGTTCAAGACCAGCCTGACCAACATGAAGAAACCCCGTGTCTACTAAAAATACAAAAATTAGCCAGGCATGGTGGTGCATGCCTGTAATCCCAGCTACTCAGGAGGCTGAGGCAGGAGAATTGCTTGAACCCGGGAGGTGGAGGTTGTGGTAAGCCAAGATCACACCATTGCACACCAGCCTGGGCAACAAGAGTAAAACTACATCTCACACACACACAAAAAAAAAAAAGAGAGAGAGAGAGAGAGAGAGAAGTGGGGACCGGATCCTGAGTGAAGGTGGGACTGTTTAGGGGTGCATGGGGGAGAAATGGAAAGGTACAATCTCTGGGTGAAGCAGGTCACCCTGACATTGGTGTGGAGGAGAGATTTCAGAGAGAGAATGAAGATAGGAGGCATGGGGCCAGAACCACAAAAATGGTGGGAAAGACACGAGGCAGGTGATGGAGTTGGGACAAGCTGAAGAATCTGAACCACCAGAACCACGCCACTGAGGAGAGGGGAGAGAAAGATGCCTCTGTACGGGCTGCTGGCCAAGGCATTTAGTACAGAAACCCTGCCCAGGACGTTTGTAAGATGGCGAAGCAGCTCCGCTTCATCTTTTTTATTTCTCTCCTTATTTGAATTTTTGAGAGTGAAAACGAAGCCAATGAATAACCCTGGCAAATCTTTCGAAGACTTTTAGAAAATCAGCATATGTTATTTTTAAATAAATAACATACACAGTATTTAAATATATCTTCTTTGAATTATGTGGAGCTCGTTTACTTATTTTAATGAAGACGTACATTTCTATATTTAAGAATTGGAAAGGAAAGTTAATAAGCCGACCCAGATTGGCATACCATGAGCCTTCCGGACCATCTGCCATTTTCATCAGCTGTGGCCGCAGGGCCAGGCCTCTTTATCAGCCCACGAGCTCCCGTCTCCGGCTGCCACCTGGTGGCCGCAAGGCGAATTTACCTGGTGGCTGCAAAGCAAAAAAAAAAAAAAATCCTCAAGTTATTAGAAAGTTTGTGACCTCAGCTTCCTGCAATTCAGTGGCATCATGATCTCTGCAGCTACCTTTAATTATAACATTAATGCGTGCCTGCAATTAGCATGAGGATGGAGAAATATGCAAAGTAGAAATAAAAGTCTCCTCTCAGCCCAGGCTGACTCTAAAGACAGCCCCCAGCCATTTGAGGGATGCCCTTACGCTTCCTGGGCCTTTATGATTCTGCAGACATTTTAATAAACCACCCTGAGAACAGGGAGGCTCTCTCTTTGCCAGAGAAGGTCTCAGTGGGACATAGCTCTGCTCCTGGGTAGGGCCAGCAGCCTGGGTTTCCCAGGGGGCACCCAGAATGGAGGGGAGGGGGAGCTGCTGCACTCCCAGGATGGGGCGGCCCCTGGGCGGGGTGCACCTGGTGAGGTGTGGGGTTCTCCCCTGGGTCCTGCAGGTCATGCTGTTGGAGAACATCATCCTGTTGCTGTTGGCCACGGACTTTCTCCAGGGGGCATCATGGACCAGCCTGCAGACCACAGCGGGGGTCCTGTCTGGATTTCTGATTGGTGAGACCCAATGTCGCTTTCTTATCTGCATCCCCACCCTCAACCTGTTTTTTTTACAGGGGGCTCAAAGGGCAGGAAACTGAGTTCAGACGTGGTTCATTGGAGACCAGGGAACCAGGCTCACTGCACTGTGGGTGGCACAGCCATCCCCATCAGAGCATGAGACACAGAGCTCAGCCTCATCTGCCTTGCTCAACTGTGCTCAGAACCTCACACAAAGCTGGGGCTGCCCCCCTTGACTCCAAAGCCCCCGTTCTCCCCGGAGATTCCTGCAGGGTTAATGACGTGACTTCCCTCTCCCCTCCCACCTCGGAGAGCTCCTTGAATCCTCCTGACATGGCACCCCTGCAGCCCATACGCAAGCACCCAGCCCATACGCAAGTGCCCTGGAGGTGGAGGAGAGGAAGGTGAGGCACAGAGGAGGTCGAGTCCCCAGAAGATCCGATGGTTTGTGACAGATAGAGCTGAGACTCAAGCCCGGCTCCATTGCAGGCCTCAGCACAGGCCTGGCAGCTGTCAGCAGCCATGTTTTATGAATGCATGGCCCCAAGGTCTGTGCTGTGCCCACAGTGATGACCTCACTTCCCAGAATGGCATGAGCTCTGCAGGGATTCCGCCCCCCTCTTGAAAGGTGCAGATGCCAGCCTGATCTCTCAGCACAGTGGGTTCACTGCTACCTCTGCCTGCTGGGTTCAAGTGATTCCCCTGCTTCAGCCTCCCAAGTAGCTGGGAGTACAGGCGCATGCCACCACACCCAGCTAATTTTTTATAATTTTAGTAGAGACAAGGTTTCATCCTGTTAGCCAGGATGGTCTTGATCTCCTGACCTAGTGATCCACCCACCTCGGCCTCCCAAAGTGCTGGGAATACAGGTGTGAGCTACCGTGCTCAGCCCAGCTCCTTTTTACGGCTAAGTCACATCCCATGGTTTGGACAGACCACAGCTTGTTTCACCATCTGGTTTGTCCTTTTTAAAACAATCATTTGAATAGCAGAGCACCGATTGCTAAGCTGCATATGTGGATAAATGGCCTCTGGGAAACTGAGGACATCGGGCTGCCCAGGTGAGAAGCGCCGCTCTCAGCACACTGCAGGGTGGTCTGGGTGTTCCTGGCACATTTCAAGCAATCCTTCCTTCAGGGAGGGCCCATGTGATACTGGGAGTGAAGGGGCCTTGCCAGCCGGGAGGTCTAACAACTCATCCAGATTTTCCAGTTCAGGAGAGGTATAGCTGAGTCCTGGGGGCACAGTGTGGTGGGAGGAAAAACGTCCCCTCATTTCCTTTCTGGATTTTAACACTAATTCAGAAAAGATGTCCCACGCCACTCTGAAAACCTGTCACACTCCTGGGAGTGGACACCTGGTTTCCTTCCAGTTTCACTCCGGTGAGAAGGCATTTTCACAGCCATATGCTGGCTTACGGCACAGCAGGAGGGCAGTGAGCAGGAAACCCGTAGCCACGGGCAGCACCGAGCACCCAGGTGGCCGCCAGCTTACAGCCATGTCTGCCCGTCCTCCTCTGGCCTCTGATGGAGCTGACAAACCCCTGGCTCCCAGGTGACCGTTGGGAATCCTTGGTGGGAAGATCAACATGAATCATAGTCCAAAGGGCACAAGCTGGCATCCAGGCTCCTCCCCTTTTCCTTCTATCCTGTGACCAACATTCATTGAGTACCAACTGCGTGCCAGCCTGGGGATGCCACCAGGAACCCCCAAATGACATGGCCTCTGGAAAGTCTGCGTTCGCTAAGGGTTCCCTGATCACTTCTGTGATCAGGGGCCTTTGTTCATCTTTCCTGGCCTTGGGTGGCTCCTTGTAAAAGAAGGGTGACAATACATCCCTCACCAGACAATTGTGAGAATTCAAAAGAGTGCAAAAATTGTCTGAGTAGGGCCATCAGCAGAGGTGGCACTGAACACAGGAATTCCATCTCCCTTTCCCAGCTTTGAGCCTGGCCACTAACCAGCTGCTTGACCTGGGCCTCCCAGTCTCCCAAGACACAAGAGAGGGTTCAGGGGTGGGGGGTGTCCTTCAGGGGGTGTCTTTCCAGCTCCATCGTGCTGCGATCTCCTGGCCCTCTCGGGCATTACTTCAGGTTTCGTGCTGTTTATAATGAGCACCCTGAAACCAGGCAGTTGATCCAGTACAACAGGAAACTGGAAATAACGTGGGAGGCTTACTGGAAGGCTCTGGTAAAGAAATTATGGCAGCAGTCAACACTCCTGATCAAAATGAATTAAACTGACAACAATGTGATTAAGATGTTTATGCACAAAGGAAGTGTTGTTGCTGTTCATGGAAATTCCTTGAAATGGGGTTTTGGATGAATCTGATTAACCTCTGTTTATGTCTTACTTGTTTCTGAGGCTATTTCTTCCTCCCTCCCTTCCCCCAGCTTTGTAACCCATCAGCCACTGTCTTGGTGGTTGAATTTGGAGTATGTGATCCAGTGACTCGAAAGTAGAATGCATGTTTCTATCAAACATGTACCTATGTGTACACACACACAAGCACGAATGCACACTCAGGCACACACATGCACGAATGCACCCTCACACACACACGTAGATTACTCAACGGGAGCTGCCCTCCAGACAAAAGCATAGGATTTAAGCCTTGTTATTCCTGTTTAAGTTTAGAAACATTTACAGCTTGGAGAAGCTGGAACCTCTTAAATTTCCCGAAAACTATCCAGTTCTGAGGCTCCAACAAGAGTCCTATTTTGGATCCCAGGTTATCCTGCTCTACACGAAACGGCCAGAACCTGAAACGGCAAACCGCCGGGAGGATGCACACTTCGAAGAACATAACCTTAAGGTCTTTTTGTTCTTTTTCAGGCAGTGTCTCACTGGTGATTTATTACAGCCTGCTGCATCCAAAATCCACAGACATCTGGCAGGGCTGCATGAGGAAGTCCTGCGGTATTGCAGGAGGTGATAAAACCGAGACAGAAGCTTCTCCCCGGGCCGTGGCTCTAGCTGGGAAGAGAACAGAGAGCTCAGGCACATGCCAAGGGGCAAGTTATGAGCTAGCCATTTTGGGGAAGCCCCCCACCCCTGAGCAGGTCCCCCCAGAGGCAGGGCTGGGGACCCAGGTTGCTGTGGAGGACTCGTTCCTCAGTCACCACCACTGGCTATGGGTGAAACTTGCCCTGAAAACAGGAAATATGTCTAAGATCAATGCTGCCTTTGGAGATGACAGTCCTGTCTACTGTCTACCTGCGTGGGGGCTGAGTCAGCAGGGCGACCTGCAGAGGAAGGCCCTGTCTCCCCAGCAAGAGCTCCCATCCTCCTCCTGTGACCCCTCAACCTTAGAGAAGGGCTCCATGTTTGAAGGTGTCTCTAAAGCAGGGGCTGACCCATCGGAAACCTCAAGTTACGTATCTTTTGCCAGCGATGAGCAGGACAAAGCGCCTACCCAGAACCCAGCAGCCACACCGGAGGAGGGCACCCCAAAGGAAGGAGCTGGTGCTGTTTCTGGGACACAGGGGAAGGGGACGAGTGGGCAGCCAAGAGGAGGGGAAGGACAGCAGAGCTCCACATTGTACTTCAGCGCCACTGCAGAAGCGGCCACATCCTCACAACAAGAAGGCAGCCCAGCTACTCTGCAGATGCCCCACTCTGGAAGGAGGTTGGGCGAGAGCAGCCCTGCCCAGCCTGCCTCGCCCCAGCCAGCGGCCAAGCCCTTCCCGGTCACCATGGCCGACATTAGCCCCATCCTAGGCACAGGCCCACGCAGAGGCTTCTGCGCCCATGGAGGCTTCCCTGGAAGAGCCTTTGGTATCTCAGAGGTGGAGGACCAGCAGGAGCTCACAAGGGACCTAAGTCACCATGCAGCTGCTGGTGCATGGATGCCATTGCCACAGCTGAGGACGGCCCATGAGCCCTGCCTCACATCCACCCCTAAGTCTGAGTCTCTCCAAACGGACGACAGCTGCAGGGAACAGGTGAAGCAGGAGCCGAGTTTTTTCATCTAACCACAGTCATGGGGGGATAAGACAACAGGCTGACAAATCAAGCTGGCACTTGGTGCAGTGAAAGGAGAAGTCCCACTTCTGCTGACACCCAGTCCTTGGGTACATTACTGTCCCCTCTGAGTCTCTATGTGCATCCCTGAGAAATGAGGAAACAGGGCTGGATGATTTCTCAAACCCACTGTAAACATCGCAGACGCCACACATGCCTCGGAGAGACTCGTGGAGGAAGAGAAAGAGATTCCAGTCAAAATTGCCTGTTGCCTTTTATGAACTATACGTTACCCTATTTTATCTTTTTCCTGTGGCTTCTAGGAAACACAAAGGCAAAATCTAGATTCCTATTTTATTTGGAGTTCTTGTTACAATTAGTCTTGCCTCACACTTAGTGGTTATTAATCTCGTTTTAATACATTCTAACTGCATCATGTTATGAAATCTCATGGTAAGATGATGTGAATTCTTTCTAGTAGTAGATACGGACTGTGGCTTCCAATAACTAACGTAACTGAAAGTGCACATGTCATTCTAAAAGTCCTGTATCTTTTGATTAGGGACAATATTAGATCCCTTAAAAAGGAAGAGTAGAATCACTTAGCTCAGCCTCACGCTAAGGGCGTGTGTGACATTTTCTGTGACACGCTCTCAGACCGTCAGCATCCTGCTGGCCAGCCGCGTGCATGATGTTTTTCTGTGAAATGTGCAGCTCCTCTTGTTGCAGGCTGGCCGGCCAGCAGTTCTCTTTCAGCTCCCACTGCTGCTGTTACACCCCATCTCCTTTACCTCCAAGCTCTGTTCCCGCCCTCCATTCGATGTGAGACGCCATCCGTGATTTCAGCCCATCCAGCAAGAAGGGAGCAAACGTCCATTCCTCTTGCACTCTTCTCCTCTCTCATTCCTCCACTTTAAAGCATTCTTTGTGGCTAGATATTTCCATCATTTCTTTAAGCCTTCCTTTGTAGCCGATTAAGGAAGTCCAATCATAAATCATCAAAGAGAAAGGCACACAGAGGGCTGGATGCTATCTGGGGATGGGGAGTTTTGTTTTGTTTCGTCTCATTTGTTTGTATGTTGAGACAGGGCCTCACTCTGTCACCCAGGCTGGAGTGCAGTGGCACAATCGTGGCTCACTGCAGCCTCAACCTCCAGGGCTTAAGCAATCCTCTTGCCTCAGCCTCTCGTGTAGCTGGGACTATGGCAGGGGGGCACCATGCCTGGCTACTTTTTTATATTCTTTTTTTGTAGAGTCGGGTTCTTGCCATGTTGCCCAGGCTGGTCTCCAACTCCTGACTAAGCTCAAGCAATCTGCTCACCTCAGCCTCCCAAAGTGATGGGATTTCAGAAGTGAGCCACCATGCCCAGCCAGGATGGGTAGTTTTTATCCTCTACAAACACTTCTGGATTAGGGGACAATATTAGAGCCCTATAAAGGAAGAGTAGAATAACTTAGCTCAGCCTGACAAGTACTAAGGGTATGTGCAGACGCTTTCTGCAATAAGCTCTCAGACCATCGGCATCCTCCTGGACAGCCACATAAGCCAATCGGGGATAGCAGACAAGTGGCTACAAACTTTTGATACAACATAAAGATAACGAGAGTTTGGGTCAGACGTAGGCACTCACACCCATAATCCCAACACTTTGAGAAGCTGAGGTGAAAAGATCACTTGAGGCTAGAAGTTCAACACCAGCCTGGGCAATGTAGTGAGACGCCCATCGCTACTAAAAATACAAAAATTAGCACGGTGTGGTGGCACACACCTGTAATCCCAGCTTCTCGAGAGGCTGAGGCATGAGAATCACTTGAACCGCAAGGTGGAGGTTGCTGTGAGCTGAGATCGCACCACTGCACTCCAGCCCAGGCAACAGAGCAAGACACTGTCTCAAAAAAAAAAAAAAAAAAAAAAGAGTTTATTAACAGAACAAAATCATTCATAGTTATATTCACTGTGCTATTCCAGCATCTCAGTCCCTCCTCCACGCAGTCTCTCGCCCAGCCATGTGAGAGCAGAGTCCTCTTCTGTGAATCCTCACCGGCCCTCCCCATTTGTCTTCCAAGACTCCACTCAAGCATCTTCTTGGGCCCTCCCCAACCTGCCCTCTGCCCCCAGGTTGTACTCCACTGCCCTCTGCCCTGTGGTGACCTCTTCCTAAACTTGAAGCCCTGCTTCCTTGAAGGCTAATTAAGGGTTGCAGTCCTCACTCTGGGCTAACTTTAAGGCCCAACAGAGTGTCCAGCAAAAGGAGGCGCTCAGGCATTCAACAGGATGAATTACCTAACGAGCGGGGCTGTACGCGTAAATTTCGGCTTGAGTGCATATCCCGGTTCAACGGCATTTGTCTTATGGGGTAAAAGTAGGTGGTGAAACCCCGTCTCTACTAAAAAAAAAAAAAAATACAAAAATTAGCTGGGCATGGTGGCACGTGCCTGTAGTCCCAGCTACTTAGGAGGCTGAGGCAGGAAAATTGCCTGAACCCAGGAGGCGGAGGTTGCGGTGAGCCGAGATCGCACCATTGCACTCCAGCCTGGGTAACAAGAGCGAAACTCCGTCTCAAAAAAAAAAAAAAAAGAAAAGAAAAGTAGGGGTAGGATATGCGGAATTTTCTCCATTCTTTTCGAACTTCCTAGCCCTTGAATAGCCTGGAAAGCTAGAAGTCCTCTTCATTCATTCATTCGTTTAAGGAATGCTAATTTAATGTGACAGGCTCGGAGAATACAGAAATCAAGGCGTGTACTTGCTGTTCGAGGCCCCATGGACGAACATGGGCTTCTCAAATGGCCTCTTCACTTCATGCCTCCAGAAAGCATATTGCCCGGTGGTGAAAAGGATCAGAAAGTATGTTATATTTGTTAGAAAAGACAAATAAATGGACACTTAATTCAAAAATGCTTGCTGAGCACCTACCGAATGCTAGTCATTAGGATCACAGAGCTACACAAAAGAGCTGTGCCAGGCGCCCGTGGCATCAGTGGGGGAAGCAGGTGAGCTTTATGGATCCCCTTCTGAGATGGCTGTAGGGACCCTCACCAGGCTGACTTAACAAGAAGTACATGACTGTCATCTTCAGGGACCCAGCGCTGTTCTGGACAGCAGAGATTCTATTTTCTTCCTGCAGTTTCTCATGAGCCATGAAGAAACTCCTTAGGGTTCCAGACAGGATCTTTAAGACAGAGTTACCCAAAGGTGGACAAACTGTCCCTGGGGACAAGTGCATAAAGCCAGAACAGCCCCTTAGTAAAATGACTAAGAAGGAACCTTGAGGACTAGAAGATGCAGCTGAAAGTGACTTTCCAGGCCCTGACCTGGGGCTTTAATGGCTGGGCATGGGCAGTGAGGAGGAGGTATAGTAGGTGGAGACTTTCAGGTCTGTTCCAGGATGTTTTCCATTATTATTATTATTTTTTTCAGATGGAGTTTTGCTCTTGTCACCCAGGATGGTGTGCAGTGGCAGGATCTGGGCTCACTAAAACTTCCACCTCCTGGGTTCAAGTGATTCTCCTGCCTTAGCCTCCTGAGTAGCTGGGATGACAGGCGCCCACCACCATACCTGGCTGATTATTTATTTATTCATTTATTTATTTTAGTAGAGACGGCATTTCACCATGTTGGCCAGACTGGTCTCGAACTCCTGACTTCAGATGATCCACCCTCCCAGCCTCCCAATGTGTTGGGATGACAGATGTGAGCCAATGTGCCCAGCCCATTTTCTGTTCTTAAGAAAGGAGGAAGAGGAGTATAAAAACCATTGCATCAGTAGAGACCTGAGGATGAGCACGTCGGCTCCCTGCCCTCATGGAGCCTCCATGGGTCAGGTTTTACAGTTATCCAAAATAACCAGCCTTGGGTATCGATGACGCTTCACAACAGGAGACCTCATGCCTCTGCCCATGGGAGGACACAGAGGACCTCAGTGGGGACAGAAGGGCCTTCTCCTTGCCACCAGCTCTCAGGACTGAATGTTCACTGCTGTCTTGGGGAGAAGGGACTGGGTGGTGCATTGGACCTCACCAGCCCCCATCTGGATATTTGTGGCTGGGCCCCTGGCATACAACTATGACATTTGGAGACAGCTGTGCTAATGCCCTTCAGACAGAGACCACCAGGAGCCCCCGTAACTGAACCAGCTGGGTTTATGACTCTTCTCAGCAAAGAAACGTGCACGCCATGGGAGACCGTGGGGCCCCTCAGTCTCCAGAGGCTGAGGTGGGCAGATTGCTTGAGCTTAGTCAGGAGTTGGAGACCAGCCTGGGCAACATGGCAAGAACCCGACTCTACAAAAAAAAAGAATATAAAAACGTAGCCAGGCATGGTGCCCACCTGCCTGTAGTCCCATCTACTCGAGAGGCTGAGGCAAGAGGATTGCTTAAGCCCTGGAGGTTGAGGCTGCAGTGAGTCATGACTGTGCCACTGCACTCCAGCCTGGGTGACAGTGAGGCCCTGTCTCAGCAAACAAAATTAAACAAAACAAAACAAAACTCCCCATCCCCAAATAGCATCCAGCCCTCTATGTGCCTTTCTTTTTGACGGTTTATGATTGGACTTCCTTAATTGGCTACAAAGGAAAGCTTAAAGAAATGATGGGAATACCTAGCCACAAAGAACGCTTTGAAGTGAAGAAATGAGAGAGAAGGAGAGTGCAAGAGGAATGGACGTTTGCTCCCTTCTTGCTGGATGGGCTGAAATCACAGATGGCGTCTCACATTGAATGGAGGGCGGGACCAAAGCTTGGAGATAAAAGAGGTTGGAAGGGACTTAGAGGATTTGGGCTTTTCTGGGTAAATCTGGGAGGGGCAGGGAAGGAGGACCCACTCAGGGAGGGGGGCAATGCTGTGACTGGGTATTGCAGTCAATTGCATCTGTGGGGAGGGACTCAAGCAAGCATAAATCTGCAATGGGTAGAGCAGTCATTCATCCATCTAGTGGGAAAGGGGGAGCTTGGTGTTTGTGGTGGCATGGGGACCTTGGGTCTTGCTGTGTCACGGTCTCCAGTGGCTGCATCTGAGGCTGGTGTCCTATAAGAGATTTTGTAGCCAACAGGAGAACACCAGGGCCAGCCTGTAAGCATCAGACCAGGTCCCAGAGGTCAGGGACTGCTCTTTTCTTTGTCAGAATATTAGTGGGTTTGTAGACGTTAGGCTAAGTGTTATCTATTGGATCACAAACAAAACAGTAGCTTTTCCTGAGTCCCAGCAGCAGGTCCCTCATCCTCCAGCTATGTCTGGACCTGAGTTTGTATTTCAGCCCATCCCATCCTTAGCACAGAGAGGACCTCACATAGACCAGCTGCATGTGTCCCTAGCGCACAGCCTATCCCGTCCTTAGCACAGAGAGGACCTCATGTAGACCAGCTGCATGTGTCCCCAGCGCACAGTCCACCCCATCCTTAGTGCAGAGAGGACCTCATGTAGACCAGCTGCATGTGTCCCCAGCACACAGCCCACCCCGTCCTTAGTGCAGAGAGGACCTCACGTAGACCAGCTGCATGTGTCCCCAGCACACAGTCCACCCCATCCTTAGTGCAGAGAGGACCTCACGTAGACCAGCTGCATGTGTCCCTAGCGCACAGCCCATCCCGTCCTTAGCGCAGAGAGGACCTCACATAGAACAGCTGCATGTGTCCCCAGTGTACACTGACATCCTGAGACTGGAAACAGCCGTGTCTATCACAGAAGCCCAAGGTCATATAACTGGGACCCGTCTGTCCAGGGCCAGGCTGAGCCAGGGCAGACAGCCGAGTGCTCCTCACAGGCCTGAAGGAAGGTCAGGGGCAGTGGATCTATTAACAGCATAAACAGCGGATTAAACAGCATAAAATCTCACAGGCATAAAACAGCAAGCACGCATCTTCTACTGGAGTCTGTCTGGCATGTAAGGGGGCTGTCTCTCCAGTCACCTCTGCTCACATCCCAGGCTTCAGCGCAGTGGCCAGGCTGGAGGCAGGGGTGGGAAGTTTCCCGAAGGGCGAGTGTAAAGCCACAGTACTCTGCCATCCTGCCTCACTCATGACCTCAGCAAGCTCAGCTTCCATGGGGCAGGAAGCACACTCCTTCTGTGGAGGTGGGTGACATGGGAGAAGGTTCTGTCACAGCAGGTCAGCAGCTCCACGCCTGCCCTTTTCCTCCACCTCATGCCCCTGGAACTCACAGCAACAGATGCTACAGCAACAGAAAGGGCTCACACACACTCGCCAAAGGCCCAGATCCAGAAATGGATCCCAGACATGCCCTGAAGGCTCAGGATTTATTAATCCACAAATAGACTCAACATTCACGTCCTGAAGGGTCTGTTTGTAGAGATCTCTGAGTTACGTTTTGAAACTGATAGACATTTCCTCCTGCCACTCTGCAGAGCTGTGGAGCTCATCAACCAGTGTTTCTGGTCGTTGCCCTGTTCTTGCCTTAGTTCTGATTCTGTATTCTTTCCTTTCTTTTAACCTTCCTCAGTTCCCCAATTCCTAAAAGTCGGCTGTTTTCACAGTACTTGCAAAGGCAGCCGGTGCAACCTGAGAGGAGGAGATCCAGAAGGCAAGGCCCCTTCAGTGAGATGGGGTGTGGGGCCTGGAGGGGAAGTCTGAGCTCTGTAAATCGGCCCCCACATTCCTTCTCTCCTGTGCCCTTTCCTTTCCAGCATAGGGAAGGGGTTTTGGAAGAACAGTCAAGGGCTTGTTAGGGAGGACCTGGAGGAGCCAAAGCCTCAGCAGTGGCCTCCAGGGAGGGCCTGATACCCATGAAATGTCTCATTCTGTTCATGCCTCTGAATGCCCAAAGGATGGGTCAACCCATGAACTGGTCGGGCAGAACAACAGCTTGCCTGTTTTTTCATATGACATTCTGCCATATCAAGCATGGGATCTTCACATTCCTTCTGAGCCCTTTCCTGAGTCAGCTCTCAGCCAAATGCTGCTGACACCAAGTAGGTGTTTTGAAACACCAAGAAAGAATTTTACTTGAAAACTCAAGTCGGCTTGCTTTCTTTAACACAGACTGTGATAACAGCAAAAACCACAATGACTTTTGCACCAACCTAATACCTGGGTCACTTCCTAAATTTGGTTCCCTTTTCCATATTACCTGGGATGGCCAACTCCCCTGCCTTCCCCGGGACTGAGGGATTTCCTAGCATATGAGATTTTAGTGGCCAAACTGGATAGTCTCAGGCCAATTGGGATGGTTAGTCACCCTAATACCAGTTAGCCCTATTCAGCCTTTCTACTTGAATATCAGTCATCATGTCAGAAAAAAAAAAAGACAATACTTCCTGGTTTAAAAAAATCAGAAAGACACGACAAGTTTACTGAAGATAGCTGCTACACCACCAAACCCCAACTCCCCACTGCCATCAGTCCTGCAAAACGTCAATTTCACTAATATCCCCCTTGCTAATCATGACTACAAAAGCGGATATAATCGTTATCTTCAGGCTACAGCAATGCCAGGAGGGATCCTGCTCTCAAGTCAAAGCTCTCATCCAGATTTTCAGTTAACATCTCTCAGGGAGGAAATCTTCCATGGAAAAATACCATGGAAAAATCCACTACTCTGACCACACAGATACATTCATTATGGCACGACCATAATTACAACATTGCCCGTCAGGGTTTCCATTATAAATGGGGTCTGAATCTTGGTGGAACACAATTCTTTCCAGCTGGAGTGAACCATGGACAGGTTTTCAACCCATTGGGGATTTTTCTGATTTGTTCACAAATTGGCAAGGCTGAGGTTGGGAGAAGGGAAAGAGGGGGAAGATGACATCGGGAACAGAATAAACAATATGGATTTTTGTTCTTAGTGTGTCCTTTAAACTGAAATAAGAGAACACAAACAAACAAACAAACAAAAAAACAACTAACAACCAAGACCAATTAAGGATATCATTCAGACCCTAAAGTGATGGATTCAAAGTGGTATTTTATCTTTAAGTTACTTTAAAAGATACAGCATTGAGATAAAAGAAGGGAGATTTGCTCTTTCTTCTTCTTCTTTTTTTCTTATCCCTAAAGTTTGGCTAAGTCTGAGGAAATGAACTTTTTTGGCTCACTGTGCCTTTGAGGGCAAAGCAAAGAACTGAGAAAAGCGAAGTGGGATGTGAGACCTGGGTTCTCTTCCAGGCTCTTTTTCCAACTAACTCTGTGTCAAAAGATAAATGGCCTAATCTTTCTGAGACTCAGTTTTCTGTAAAGCAAGGATATTGTTCATTGGTCTGGCCAGGTCATGGAATTCCCATGCATATCCACAAAGGCAGTGGATGTGAGCTGTCACACCCACGTGGAAGGAGCCTTCTTTTGGCTTTTGTGGTTTCTCAAGCTGAGTCTCCCAGGTCCCTCCTGAGAGGATGGAGTCGTCCTGGGTAGTCAGGGGTTCACTGTTGACTGGGCCCAGGGAAGAAAGGCAGCATCTGTACTTTCTTCCCCGTCCTACCTCCCCGATGCTGTCTCACCTGGTTTACCCCAAAAGCAAACACACACTGCATCTTGAGGAGGGTCGAGCTTGCTTTTGCTAATAGTTTTGCAGTAATTATGCCAAAGCCATAAAATCATCTCTAGAGATCTTGCTTTCATCTGGTGACCTTGGAGACTTCACAGGGGCAGAAACCTCATCCATGGAATTCCGGGGGATCAAGGCACAGGTACTTCTCAGGCCTTAAGGGCTCACAGGGTAATTACTGTTAGACCAAGGATGAAATGACGCTTATGAAGGAACCAACACGGCTCCTTTCCAAACAGAAAACTGTGAGATCCCCGTCTTCTCCTCTTACTCCTAGAACTTCTAAGAACAGTGAAGAAAAAGAGATCAATCTTAGTTGTTAGGTTTGTTTGGTTGGTTGTTTTTGTAGATGGAGTCTTGCTCTGTCCAGGCTGGAGTGCAGTGGCGTGATCTTGGCTCAAGGCAACCTCCGCCTCCCAGGTTCAAGTGGTTCTCCTGCCTCAGCCTCCTAAGTAGCTGAGACTACAGGTGCCTGCCACCATGCCCAGCTAATTTTTGTATTTTTAGTAGAGACAGGGTTTCACCATGTTGGCCGGGCTGGTCTCGAACTCCTGACCTCAAGTGATCTGCCTGCCTCGGCCTTCCAAAGTGCTGGAATTACAGGCATGAGCCACTGTGAGTGGCCTGTTTGTTTTAAATAACAGCCATTGCAGAATGAATGATAAAGTTCCAGTTAGATTATCACACCCAACCTCCCATTCTCAAATGTCTTAGGAATTTTGAGGTCAACACACACACACACACACACACACGTGTGTGTGTGTGCGTGTGTGTGTGTGTGTATATATATATATATATATATATATATATATTTATTTATTTTATTTTTTTTTTGCTCCAGCAGTCAGGGAGTCATGTGGCAAACCTGAATAATGGAGTTAGGTGGACAAAAGCCCAAGGTGGACTATGTAAGATTATTAAAAATGTTCAGGATTTTCAATCATTTATTTTCAGTGACTGTCAGCAGAAAGCTTACTCTGGCTTAGTTTTGACTTAGGCTTGAAATAAATGTTCCACTGCTGCCTTCTCTCACTTAATTCATGGTGATATTGAGCCATAATTCTAAATTGCAAAAGGCCGTTCTTACTGGAGATCATCATCACACTGACATCCTGTTGACTCTCATAATAAAGCCATTCTGGGGTGAGCTAGTGAAACAGGCGTATGTGACGGGGTTCAGCTTTTTTCACATTCAGGATGGGCTGTAGAAGCGACTGGGAATCTAATTCCCAGCCCTGTGGAGTGATGGGGACTGACCCTTACAGCTGCTCCCAGGTGGGAACCTGGGCTCCCCGGCGCGGCCACCAGGTGGCACCGGCGCCCCCTTCTCTCCTGCTCTTGTCCTTTCAAGCACAAGCTTGGAGGCCTGACTTTCAATCCCTTGCTTTCAAACACACAAATGCCAGTGAGGACTGCACCAGGGGGCCTGTGAAAAGCTTAGCAAAGGGGGACACTTTGCATTTTCCCAGCAAGTTGCCGGCCTGCCCTGGTCAGAGCACTGTGTGTCGAGGTTTATGAAGATAATTAGCTGTTCAGATGCAGTTACCAATTTTCCATTAAAAGGAATACGACAACTTTTCATTTGCAACAGCAGGTGCCCTTAAAGGCGAAGTCAGCATCGACGAAGCATCCAGGGCTCTCAGCTTGTTCATCCACAGGCAGATGGTTATTGTGGGGACAGACACGTCAGCCTCTGGTTGCTGTTGTCATTAAGGAAAATAAGGTTACCTTCTGCATCTCTTCAGGGACAGTGAGTTCTGGAATGAGCCACTAGGGCTGCCATGTTCAGCTCTAAATTCCGTGGACCTAGCAAGCGCTTTTCATTTCTGTGAGGTGCCGCTCTCAGACACTGGGACGTTACTCAACACTGAAATGAGCCCTCAAGCCATGAAAAGACAAGGAGGGAATTTAAACACACGTTACTAAGTCAAAGAAGCCAGTCTGAAAAGGCTGCATACTGTGCAATTCCAGCTTACGACATTCTAGAAAAGACAGGGCTATGGAGACAGGGAAAAGGACAGTGGCTGCGGGGGTTCGGGATGAGGGAGGGGTGAATAGTTGGAGCACAGAGGATTCTTAGGGCAGTGAAAGCCCGTCTGGCACTGTAACCATGGATAGATGGCATGGTACCTGCATCAAACCCATAGAATGCGCAACCCGGGGGTGAGCCGTAATAGAATGATAGACTCTGGGTGATGGTGATGAGTCTGCGTAGGTTCATGGACCGTAACAGATGCACCACTCTGGGCTGGGCGCAGTGGCTCATGTCTCTAATCCCAGCACTTTGGGAGGCTGAGGTGGGCAGATTACTTGAGGTCAAGAGTTTGAGACCAGCCTGGCCAATATGGTGAAACCCCGTCTCTACTAAAAACACAAAAATTTGCCAGGCATGATGGCAGGCAACTGCAATCCCAGCTACTTAGGAGGCTGAGACAGGAGAATCACTTGACCCAGGAGGCAGAGGTTGCACTGAGCTGAGATCGCCCACTGTACTCCAGCCTGGGTGACAGAGCAAGAGTTCATCTCAAAAAAACAAAACAAAACAAAAAAACAAATGCACCACTCTGGTGATAACAGGGAGTTATGAAAGACCCCTGTACCTTCCTCTCTATTTTGTCTAAACCTACAGCTTCTTTAAAATCTATTTTTAGCCAGGCACAGTGGCTCACACCTGTAACCCCAGCACTTTGAGAGGCTGAGGTGGGTGGATTACCTGAGGTCAGGAGTTCAGAACCAGCCTGGCCAATATGGTGAAACCCCATCTCAACCAAAAATACAAAAATTAGCCAGGTGTGGTGACGGGTGCCTGCAATCCCAGCTACTCAGGAGGCTGAAGCAGGAGAATCACTTGAACCTGGGAGGCAGAGGTTGCAGTGAGCTGAGATAGCGCCATCGCACTACAGCCTAGGCAACAAAAACAAAACTCCATCTCAAAATAAATAAATAATCTATTTTTTAATTGCTGATTATGCTGTCTCAGCCATAGACCAAAGCCTATTCTTACCCAATGATACTATATGCACCAAGGTCATACCTAGTGCTAGAAATATGAGGTCTAGCTCTTGAGCCCAGTGGAAGATAGCTGCACAATAGCCCAGCATCTCCTTCCCTCGGGCTGCTGCAAGGGTCCATGAGGCCCACCCACAAACCTACCAGCACAGCTCTAGCCCGTGGGCGCTCTGCACATGTTCACTCCAATTCCGTGGGTTTGTCTGAAAAGGACCCTGGCTAAGCAAGGTGAAATGAGAAAGGCTCCCAGGTTTTCCAGCCACCCTCTTTGGCATTGCATCTCCTATCTAATCTTCTGATGCACATCATCATGAAGGTGAAATCGACCTGCTCTGTCCCTGACCAGGTGTGTGACGTCAGCAACTTTCTTAACTTTCCTGGGTGAAGTTTCCCTTTCTCTAAGATGAAGTTGGTAACAATGGCCCATGCCGCAGGCTTGTGCGCAGGATCGAGTGAGGAGAGACCCACAAAGTGTCTAGCAGTATCAGACCCAGATTAAAAGCACAATGTGGCTGGGCGTGTTGACTCACACCTGTAATCCCAGGACTTTGGGAGGCCAAGGTGGGTGGATCAACTGAGGTCAGCAGTTCAAGACCAGCCTAAGCAACATGGAGAAACCCCATCTCTACTAAAAATACAAAATTAGCCAGGTGTGGTGGTGCATACCTGTAACCCCAGCTGCTTGGGAGGCTGAAGCAGGAGAATCGCTTGAATCCAGGAGGAGGGGATTGCAGTGAGCTGAGATCATGCCATTGCACTCCAGCCTGGACAACAAGAGCAAAACTCCTTCCCCGCCCCCACCCAAAAAAAAAAAAAAAAAAACGCAACATAAGTGAATGTCATTTTTCCACATAGCAGGCATGTGCGGAAAGGTGAGTAGTGAGCCACGAGTTTATTATCTTCCTGACCACGTGTAAGTATACATCATTCCTCTGAGACATTTGAGATCCCTCAAAAGTACTCACAGTCCCACCCAGTAGCCTTGCTCTGCCCTATGCTCCCTGGAAAGGGCTTCACCCACAACTGTGGGGCAGGAACCAAACCAAGCCTCCTTCGCCCTTGCAGGACTGCCTGGCAACCATTTTGGCAAGCATGCTCAGATTTTCATGAAGCAAATGTGAAACTCCCACGAGGTCTCTTTGGGCCAAAGGTGAACAGTAAGTCTTAGAATTTTCTTAAGAAAAATAAAAGGTTCCCACTTTTTTTTTTTTCCCTGGTCCAGAGAGTTCCTGGCATGCTTCTTCTTGTTTTTCTTCATACTTGGGGACTGCACAAATGATACATGGCCTCCCCACAATTGAGGGGAACTCTGCAGTGGACCATGATATATTTACTGAGAAATTTTTAATAAATAAACCACAGGCTTGAACCCATGCACCCTTATAAACCAGCCCGTTCTCATGGGGAGAGTTCAGGAGTTTTTATGGAGCAATACTATGTTCTCATGAGAATTTTATTAGAAATCAGAGACTTGAGATGCATTGGGCAGGAAATTTATGAGTTTACATGGGAACCATCCTTTCATTTTGTCATTCTGGGTTAAATTACTTCTTCATATTCTGTTGATTTACTTTGTAAATTTTCATCGTGAACATTGTTCTGAATTTCTCAGCAAATTCAAGCCAGCTAATTATTGATTTCTTGAAGGTCCCACTTTTATCCTTCAAATAACATAAATAATTGACAATGTATAAAAGAAAGGCCCCAAGTCCATGGGAAACACAGATAACTGATGAAAAGCATGGCCAAGCAGGTCTTTCCACAACATCAAGAAATAAACAAGAAGCTCAGTGGAAAACACTTTTAGAACCACCGACCATTCTTTACGCCTCTTACTTTTCCACTTAATCGTTTCTTCAAATATTATTTTTGTGTTTTACAAAGTACCCAGCTAAAATTTTACTCGCCAAAATAAGCTGTTGTTTATCATCGTGTAACCCAACTTGGAGAATAGCCCAAACCCAGAATAGATGTTTGTGCCGGTGAAGTGGAGAGGAAGTGCTCAGAACAAGGTTTTTCTCTGGGCTTGTTCCAACATCTCATTAGCTGTCTGTGTTAACGGTGTGAGGAAAGGCGCCAGGCCCGGCTGGCCTTGGCTAGTGTGGAGAAAGTGAGAGAGCCGTGCAGGAACCAACCTTCTGTTAACCAGCTAACCCCATTGCTGCTATTTGAGCTCGATTTCCTGGGTAAAGTCCCCAAATTAGGTAATTCTTCTTCGTCTCTAAATTTAATTCTTACATTGGAACTGTGTATTTTTCCAGCTGAATCCTGGCTTTAGGGGTTTAAGTTTGGCTGCCACCATGGTTGGTTGGTTTTAAACTTTTCTACCCATCTTCCAAAAACTCCCAGCCATATACTTTGGGGGAAAAAATTGTAGTAAAACAAGGCAAGAAGCACTCTAGTTGCCAGGCTTCACGTTTCTTGGTACCAAAGAATGGTACTGGCTGTCCTGCCCAAGGTCTGCTCTTATTTAGACTAACAGGACTTGGTCAGTGCTCCAAAAGCACATTGAATAATCATTGCCACTGTTAACTAACCTTCTCTAAATATTTCCCGTGTGCCAGGCTCTGTGCTGCTAATGCGCATTCATGACTCAGAATGGCTCCATGAAGCCGGTCCTCTTCTTCAACCCATTTCACAGGTGAAAAGCACGAGGCTTAGAGAGGTTAAGCAGCACCCATGATCACACAGTGAACTTGGCTCTTACTCCCCAAGCTGTGTCTGGAGTCTTTAGGGAAAGGTATCAACCCAGGCAGTGGGAGCAGACAGGGAAGAAAAGCTCTGCTCTCAAGAAGCCCATGCTCTAACTTCAGGGGCCCGAGAACAAGGCCAGCATCACATTCCAGCGACTGCGTAGTGGGACACTGGCATTGTGTGGGGAACAGGTGCCCTTGGCAAACAAGCTGATGGAAAGATGTCAACATCCTAGGTGATCAGAGAAACACAACCTAAGCCAGGAGACAACACTGCACACCTAGCAGAGTGGCCAGAACCCTGAACACTGTCCACACCAGAGGCTGGGGAGGCTACGGAGGAACAGGGCTCTCAAGCTGGGCACACAAAATAGCACAGATGCTTTGGGAGAGAGTTTGGCAGTTTCTGGCAAAACTAGGGTGCAGTTGTGCATGCCTGTAGTCTAAGCTACTCAGGACGCTAAGGCAGGAGGATGGCTTGAGCCCAGGAGTTTGAGGCTGTAGTGTGCAATGATTGCACCTGTGAAGAGCCACTGAACTCCTGCCTGGATATCTAAAAAAAAAAAAAAAACACTAAACTAAATTTACTCTCACCATACGATCAAGCTTGTGCTCCTTGATATTTACCCAAAGGAGTTGAAAATTTAGGTCCACACAGAAACCTGCACACAAATGTTTGTAGCAGCTTTACTCATAGTTGCCAAAATCTGGAAGCAACTCAGGTGCCCTTCATCAATGAATGGATAAATACACTGTGGTACATGGAGACAATGGGATTTGTTTGTTTGTTTTTGAGATGCAGTTTCGTTCTTGTTGCCTAGGCTGGAATGCAATGGCATGGTCTTGGCTCACTGCAACCTCTGCCTCCCGGCACAGGTTCAAGTGATTCTCCTGCCTCAGCCTCCCAAGTAGCTGGGATTACAGGCGCCTGCCACCACACCTAGCCAATTTTTGTATTTTCAGTTAAGACGGGGTTTCACCATGTTGGCCAAGCTAGTCTTGAACTCTTGACCTCGAATGATCTGCCCGCCTCTGTCTCCCAAAGTGCTGGGATTACAGACGTGAGCCACCGTGCCCAGCCCAGACAATGGGATATTATTCAGTACTAAAAAAAATAAACTGTCAAACCATGAAAAAACATGGAGGAAACTTAATGTAGGTTACTAAGTGAAAGAAGCCAGTCTGAAAAGACTGCCTTCTGTATGGTTCCAACTCTATAACATTCTGGAAAAGTCAAAGCTATGGAGACAGGAAAAATACCAGTGGCTTCCAGGACTTAGTGGGGAAGAAGGAACGAACACAGGACTTCTAGGACCGTGAAACTACTCTGTATGATACTGTACTGTTGGATCCATGTTATTATACCTTGGTCCAAACCCACAGAATGCACAGCATACATCAAGAGTAAGCCCTAGGGTAAACTGGACTTGGGTGATGATGATGGGTCAACAGATGCTCGTCAGTTGTAAGAAATGCACCACTCTAGCTGGGGAGGATACAGGTGGTGCAGGAAGTCTACGGGAATTCTCTGTACGTGCGTCTCCATTTTGCTGCGAGCCTAAAAATGCTATAGATACATTAGCCAGGTGCGGTGGCTCACACCTGTAATCCCAGCACTTCGGGAGGCCAAGGTGGGTGGATCACCTGAGGTCAGGAGTCCAAGACCAGCCTGGCCAACATGGTGAAACTCCGTCTCTACTAAAAATACAAAAACTAGCCAGGCATAGTGGTGCCTGCCTGTAATCCCAGCTATTCGGGAGGCTGGGGGAGAACTGCTTGAACCCAGGAGGCAGCGGTTGCAGTGAGCTGAGACTGAGCCACTGCACTCCAGCATGGGTGACAGACTCAGTCTCAAAAAAATAGAAAAGAATTTTTGTAGAACCTAAAGCAACCAAAAGGTGTCCTGAGCTCAGGAAACATTCATCCCCACACCTCTGGAGCAGACTGCTTTAAAACCGGGTCGCATCATCTTAACAAACACAAACTCCAATCAAAACGACAAATCCTACTCGTTGGTGTGAAGCACACATCCCATCCTGTGGGACAGTGTTAATTAGGAGATGAAGGACAACAAGGAAGGCTTCCTGGTGGAGGAGGCTCTGCGGCAGGACTTGAGGCATGAGGGTGAGTGTCTCGCTCTGGGTGGGACATGGAGGCAGTGCCAGGGGCATGGACAGGGGGCTCTCACTTGGCCCGTGGTCTTTGCCCTGGGATTTTGCCCCGGGATTTTGCCCCAAGATTCTCCCCCACAGCTGCCCTCTTATTCCTGAGAATTGTTTCATTGGTTTTCCTCCACCCCAAGGCAAGCTGTGGTTTGGTGACAGTCCAAGGAAAATACCCACTGAATACAAAGCAGTTGCCCGAGAGACCGTAGCAAACACTCTGTCTCGCCAGTGCTGCACCACAGCAGCCTGCCTTGGCGTGCCTGACACCCCGGGTGCTGGGGCACATGGCAGTGCCACATTGCCAGGGACCTAAGCCTCTGCAGGGCTGCTGGAAAGGACAGACAGGCCTTGTGGGCCTCCTCCAGCCCCAGGTTGGGACATTTCCAGCCACCACACTCCGGGAAGAGTCTTCCAGCCCTAGGAACAACCTCAGTCCCTGGGCTGAGCTCCATAGGGCAGCTGCCTTGATGGTAGGGGCAGGAAGGCAGGGGCTGCCCAGGAGCAGGGACACTTCATTGCTGTCAGAGGAAAACATGAGTCCAGGGGACCCTGACTTAGCTCAAGCTGCCCCCAGCATCCAAATCCCAGCTGGATGGACGGCTACAGTCCTCTGAGAGATGAAGGAAATACCCCCATCACCTGAGATTCCAAACAGGTGCCCCTGGGTGGGCTCACTGCCAGCCAGTCCCCAGGTCTCTGTTTACAAGCTGGGAAGGTGACCTCCAAGCCAGAGGGCCCTGCCCCACCTTCCCCTATGTGATGGGCTCAATGCTCATGCCCCCAAATTCATCTGCTAAAATCCTCACTCCCAGTATTTGGTCTCAGGAAGTGGGGCCTTGGGAAGCGGTATGGTCATGAGGGTGGAACCCTCCTGAGTGGCGTTAGTGCCCTTATAAAAGGGGCTATCAGTGAGAAGAGGACACAGTGTGGAGATGCCGCCTACTACTAAGGAAGCAGGTCGTCACAGACATGGAATCTGCCAGTGCCTTGGTCTTGGACTTCCAGTCTTCAGAACAGTGACAAATACATTTCTGTTGTTTATGGGCCGCCTGGTCTATGGCACTCTGTGACAGAAGCCTGGGTGGACAAAGACACACCATCTCCTACCCATTTTTCTTGTTCTTTTTTTTTTTTTTTTTTTGAGATAGAGTCTTGCTCTGTTGCTCAGGCTACAGTACAGTGGCATGATCTTGGCTCACTGCAACCTCCACCTCCCAGCTTCAGGTGCTTCTCCAGCCTCAGCCTCCTGAGTAGCTGGGACTCCAGGCATATGCCACTGCATCTAGCTAAAAAAAAAATTTTTTTTTTTTTTGTGTTTTTAGTAAAGACAGGGTTTCACTATGTTGGCCAGGCTGGTCTCGAACTCCTGACCTTAGGCGATCCACCCATCTCGGCCTCCCAAAGTACTGGGATTACAGGCATGAGCTACCGTGCCCAGCCTGTGCCTCCTGCTTTTAACAGTTGCCCCGTTTGGAGGTTGCTCTGCTGAATGCCTCCCAGGCTGCATCCTTTTATTTTTCTGAAGGGAGTTCTGATACATCTGAAAAGGGTATGGTGAAGCCAGAGCAAAGTGGTGTGAGCAGCTGAGCCATTGTCTCCTTTCCTCAGGGAAAAGTGATGACACAGGCTGGATCAGCCGCCATTGCCTCGGGTGATGGGGATATTCCAAACAGGGATGGAGCCTCCAGACACTGCCCTCCCACTTCAGAAGATCAAGCAGGTCAACGGCATAAGGCCTGGAATCTCTGAGCCTGATCAAAATAGAAAGCTGCTTCATCTCAGAGTGAGGAGCAGCAAAGCTGGCCAGAGTCCAGGGAGATGATGGAGTCCCTGCTGAAAATCAACCCATCTTTTCAGCTATGTTCCTGCTCCAAAAAGAACTAGCCCTTGAGCACGTACAGCAGTGGGTTTAAAAACTGCTAACACGTGAGCTCCTAGAGACCAGGGTCCTCACCTGCCTTGCCCCCAAAAGTCTGAGTTTGTTCTATGTTGCGGTAACAGAATACCACAGACTGGGTAATTTATAAAGAACAGAAATGTAATGCTCACAGTCCCAGAGGCTGGAAAGTCCACGATCAACGCCCCAGCCGGCTGGGACTTGAAAAAGGCTGCACCCTCCAGACGGAGGAAGGCTGTGTCCTGATGTGGTGAGGTCACGAGGGCAAGCCAGCCACATGCTGGGCAAAGCCTCTTCTAGAAGGGTCTTAATCCCATTCACCAGGGAGCGGCCCTCACGGCCTAATCGCCTCTGAAAGGCCTGCCTCTCAACATCCCATTGGCAACACCTGAATTTTGGAGGCGACGCATTCAAACTGTTGCACCCCAGGACTTAGAGCAGAGCCTGGAACCCCACAGTACTCAACACATGCTTACTACTTACTTTTTTGTTTTGAGACAGAATTTCTCTCCTGTCGCCCAGGTTGGAGTGCAATGGCACAATCTTGGTTCACTGCAACCTCTGCCTCCCAGGTTCAAGTGATTCTCCTGCCTCAGCCTTCCGAGTAGCTGGGATTAACGACGTGAGCCACTGTGCCTGGCTGCTTATTAAATTTTAATGCCCTTTTCTCTATGATGAAGCGGTGACAAGTCCTCAGCTCCCCTTCTTTAGTCATAATGAGCCTGAAGTGAGGAGCACTGCAGAGCATGAGTGTGGCTGAAAACAGGGAATCAGGGGCACGGGACTCAGCAGGTGCAGCCGATTCGTAGCAGCAGGAGGAGCAGGTGCAGTGTATAGGCCCCATCCTCGCTCTCAAAACAAACCACTTCAGCCTCTGATTGGTCACAGGCCAGTTCTTCATGGGCTGTAGCCAATCGGAGGCCTCGAAAGGGCACCAGGTGGTGTTGCTGAGTTTCTTTAGCTCAAAAGAAACCGTAATTAAGCAGGCTCTGGAGACACTTGCTCGAGTGCACTCCCACTTTGAATTGTCTTCAATAAATCTGTGCTTTCATTACTCTGTCCTTTTATTGCTCTGTGCGTTTTGTTTGATTCTTTATTCAAAACACCAGGAACCTGGACAACTCTATCCAGTAACATGAGGATGGATTCCTGGTATTTGAAGTGAATTGCAGGTCCCCAAAACGGGTACAATACAAAACGGGCCGTGTGCTGGACGGACCCACCCCACAGCAAGCAGGCACAACACATTGCTGATGGGAACAGAGCCTCTCCTACCCTGTCCAGACCACAACAGGCCACATCGTGCCTCATAAATCAGAGACATGATGGCAACTTTAACGCCATGCTTGAGCAAAAATAACCATTCCCTAGGATCCAGGAGAAAAATCAGCAAGGCAGGTCATGAATGTCAGCGTAAACATGCCCTCTCCATTCTGAGTTGTGTTCTTTATGCGTTTCTGGAAATGCTTGATGCATTGGCCCTGCATTCCTAATGTTTGCCCCACGGCATTCACCCTGCACACTCTCCTCTGTGCTTTCCTCGAAACTCTCACTTAGCTGGGAAGATGGCATCCATCCGGTCTCTCATTCCATGTTTCTCATTCACTCCCTTTTCCTGCCCCCACAAACACCCATCTCCCTGCCCCATCACCTTCACCCCTCCCTGCATTCTTCCTCCCTTCCTCCATGGTGAACCTCGCCTCCCTTCCTAGATGATGCCCCCAAGACTCCAAACATCCCTGAGTGTCCACCAGGAAGAAATGGCTCTTGGGACCCTCCTCAAGCCACCCTTCTCTCCCTTTCCTGCCTCTTCACTAATTCCAACTGTATCCCTTCCCTTGGCCTTCATCCTTAGGGCTCTCCCCAAACAGCCAGTGGCCTGCAGTTGACGCAGAGGAGATGTGATCTAGAAGAAACCCCAGAGGCATCCAATCCAACCCTCCCCCGACCCACCCCTTTTAAGGTTGACAGAGCTGGAGGCGACACAACCTGCCCGAAGCTGCAGGAATTAGGGCAGGCTTGGGATCAGGACGCTGATCTCCTTTTTCACCTTCAGAGCTCTCCCAGCCCCCAACAGCTTTTTCACTCCAGAACCACTCACCAGGAAGCTCCTCTTATGATGCCACCAAGCAGCTCTGCCCAGGCTCGCCACACTCTGGGCACAGCTGGCCTCCACCAGGTTCCCCCATCCTCTCCTGTCTCTGTGAGTCAACTGCTCCAGCTAATCTTTGCCCCAACCCTCAAGATGCAACCCTCCGCCCACTGACGCCTCCCTCAGCCAGCACATTCCACCCCATCACTGAGTCAAGGAGGGAGCTGATATCGCTCCTTTTCTCTTGCAATCCAAGGCATGGTGCCAGTCCTCTGTGGTTCATTTCCTAGGCTTTGCTGTTGATATTAAAAGCCAAGCTCAACCAATATCTTGTTGCATTTTGGCAATAATTTTTCTTTTTTTAATGATAGATAGGGTCTAACTAAGTTGCTTAAGCTGGTCTTGAACTCTTGAGTCAAGTGATTTTCCCACCTTAGCCTCCCAAGCAGCTGAGATTACAGGCATGAGCCACTGTACCTGGCCATTTCTGCAATAATTGTGAAATCAGAGTTTACAGAAAGACGCATTACTCCTTGAATAGTAGGAGAAAGAGTAAGGGCAAAAGATTGGTAAATGATTTAATATCCAATTATTAGTTTGCTACATGTAAACATTTTCATAATTTTCTTTAAACAATATCTACTTTTTTTTTCTAGAGGACAGATTCAGTAATCCTCATCAAATTCTTTTTTTTTTTTTTCTTTTTTTTTTTTGAGACGGAGTCTTGCTCTGTAGCCCAGGCTGGAGTACAGTGGCACGATCTTGGCTTGCTGCAACCTCCACCTCCTGGGTTCAAGTGATTCTCCTGCCTCAGCCTCCCAAGTAGCTGGGGTTACAAGTACACACCACCACACCTGCCTAATTTTTGTATTTTTAGTGAATAAAGCGTTTCGCCATGTTGTCCAAGAAAGATGGTCTTGAACTCCCTGTCTCAGGTGATGTGCCTGCCTTGACCTCCCAAGGTACTGGGATTACAGATGTGAGCCCCACGCCCAACCCTTCATCAAATTCTTTAGCCTCCTTCTAAAGTCTTGAGTTGAAGCACCCCTGCTGGGTTTTGTCTCAGACACTGGAATGCAGTCGAATCTACCTGACAATATGCGTCAGGATTCTTGTGCCCACCAGGTCAGTAGCACATTTTTTAAAAAAGCAAATTCTCTTTTCATGAGGGTGACTTCTGTCTGGATGTAGCACAGGTACCGATGGCATAACACGTGGCCAGCCTGTGTCTGGGGAAGCTAGTTAGAGAAATCTTATTCTTTCTTTTCTTTTCCAAATCTCTCCAAGTTGGTCCTTGAGCAAAAAAAAGAAAAAAAAAAAAAAAGCAACTTTAGGAGCTGTTCACTGCATCCTAACAAGAGATAACTGTAGCACTTGTGCAATAATGTCTAATGACATTATTTAAAATGCCATTTGTGGCCGAGTGTGGTGGCTCATGCCTGTAATCCCAGCACTTTGTGAGGCCAAGGCGGGCGGATTGCCTGAGGTTGGGAGGTCGAGACCAGCCTGGCCAGCAATGGTGAAACCCCATCTCTCCTAAAAGGACAAAAATTCGCCAGGTGTGGTGGCAGGTGTCTGTAATTGCAGCTAGTCAGGAAGCTGAGGCAGGAGAATCGCTTGAAGCTGGGAGGTGGGAGTTGCAGTGCACTGAGATCATTGCACTCCAGCCTGGGTACCAAGAGCGAAACTCCGTCTCAAAAAATAAATAAATAAATAAAAATAAAATAAATAAATAAATAAATAAATAAAATGCCATCTTTGTAAGACTTAGCAATTTTCAAGGTCCTTTCTCATCACGCTTTTGCCATTTCACAGAAAGATACTATTTTGAAATTTTACATAATAGCTATGAATGCAGGGTGGAAAATAAAATGCCTCACTGAACAGTCCTTCAAGAAGGACAGAGCAGTCACTATGAAGGAAAACCTGTAATTTTGAGTTGAGCAGGCCTGATGCTTGGCCACCTACCTCTGGTCAGGGATCCCTGGCTCCGTCTCCCACTCCACACCACGGGTCTAGTGGCTAGCATCTGTCTGTCTTGCAGGAAGCCTGTAAGCACTTATGAGATTACATCAGTAAAGTACTTAGCATGGCATTTGACATATTAGACTCTCAGTACATATTAGTTTCAAAAAAAAGGGAAAGAAACTAACCTTAAATACTATAGCAGTTGATAAAAGAAAAACTTCAGCTGAATTAAATTTTAAAACATTTAATTGAGCAATGATCGATTCAAGAATTGGGCAGCCCCCAGAATCTCAGCAGATTCACAGAGATTCCAGCACAGCCTCGTGGTGGAAGGAGATCTATAGACAAAAAAAAAAAAAAAGAAAGAAAGAAAAGAAAGGGAATAGTGTACAGAAGCTGGAAGTGAGGTCTAGAGCAGCTAGGTTGGTTACAGTTTGGTGTTTGCCTTATTTGAACGCAGTTTGAACACTGTGCAGTGTATGATTGGTTGAGGTATGGTTGCTGGGGTTGGCCAAGACTTAGCTATTGTTAGAGGCACACAGTACCAAGTTACATCTTCAATTTTGTCTGCCTGTTCAGCTAGGTTACGGTTCATCCACAGGACTCAAACATAGAAGTACGGAGTCCTTCTCGGGCCATATTTAGTTGAACACAGTGAACGTGCTGCTCGTATTGGTCTCTTCCCCTCTCTACATTGTCAATTCCTTTCCCCGTCTCTCCATCCCTGCACTCACTGCTTGGTAGAGCCTCAGGTCCGAGCCACCACTTATGGCCCTTTGTACAAGTCAGAAAAGCTCCCCTTTGTGGGTGGATTTTAGATCCCCAGACGCCTGCTGCAACACACAGCTCACGTAACTGTGCGCAGTGGCCCCTGACTTTGCAGTCTCGCAGTCAGCTCACATAAGGCTCAATGTTAATGCCCACTCAATCCCCTCCATGGATCTGTCCATTCAGTCCTCTAATCAGCTGGTCTCATGCCTTGCAGGTAAGTGGTTACCTGTAGGGCTTAATTTTCTACCATGTCCGCAGTGCAAAAGGCCTCTATGGAGCCTGGGATCTCTGCCACATATTCACAAAAATAGGCCTCTGAATTCCTCCTGGTGGAGGTCGGGTTGCCGGTGGAACACAATCGTATTAGCTGGGTCCCTGGCGGAACTTACGAAGAATGACATCAGCTGGAAAAACTCTACAAGGAGCTGTCACGGGGCCAAGCTGAACAGTTTTGCCAGGAGGAGTGAGGAAGCAATCACTCTGAACTTGATTGAACACAGGAGGCATCTCAAGTGGGTGCTCCAGCAGCTGCAGGCACTTTTCCCTCTGTCCCTCCTCCCAGCAGCTCAGCGTGCGTCCTGTCTCTCAGCCACGGGACAAGGCTGTGAGCCGCAGCTTTGTGCAGTCGCTGTCTCTGCAAAGTGTTTTGGAAGCTCTGTCTTGGCCTGGAAAGTGGAAAATTGGAGCAGTGAAAACATATCACGTGGTGCCTGTTTCGTGCCCGGGGAGGCAGACAAGGAGAAACTTCACGCGGTCAAGGTGTGGGTGGCTGTTGGCTTAAAGCCAGTGGAGCGTTTATCCCGTTGGAGGAGGGGAAGAGCAAATTAGAACAATCAAAGCTTCTTAATCTTAGTTCTGGGCTTCTTTTCCGGAGCAGGTTGGGGTTGGGGAGGAGGGGTGATTATATGGCTGATTATATAGAATCAGAATCTGATCCCAGCTCTCCATTCCATTAAGTCATAATGGAGGCTGTCATTGATCGAGCCAGGTACTGTGTTGACGCTGTCACATGCATCAACTCAACCTCATCCTTGCATTGGTCCTATTATTTCCATTTTACAGGTAAGAAAACTTTGCTTTAGAAAACTGAGGGATTTGGCCGGGCATGGTGGCTCACTCCTGTAATCCCAGCACTTTGGGAAGCCAAGGCAGGCAGATCATGAGGTCAGGAGTTCAAGACCAGCCTGACCAACATGGTGAAACCCTGTCTCTACTAAAACACACACACACACACACACACACACACACACACACACAAATTAGCTGGACATGGGGATGAGCACCTGTAATCCCAGCTACTCGGGAGGTTGAGGCAGGAGAATCGTTTGAACCTGGGAGGCAGAGGTTATGTTGAGCTGAGATCACGCCACTGCACTTCAGCCTGGGCGACAGAGTGACATTCTGTCTCAAAAAAAAAAAAAGAAAGAAAAAAACTGAGAGATTCACCCAGCATCCCAGGCTGGCAGTTGGCAGAAGCAGGCATGGAATGGGCTCTGTCCAGCCTGCTGTGCCATCTCCTTCCTGACCCCACCCAAGCACCTCCTAAAGCTGCTGCTGTTGCTCCTCATCTCCCAGACACCTTCTCAAAGGCTCCTGCACACACTACAGACCCCGCACTCACTCCCCTCTCCAAAGTCATCTGCACTTCCCCAGGGCTGAGTTTACCATGCTTTGCTGATCTTTAGAGCTGGCTCAGGAATCCTGCCTGCCCAGGATGAAGCAATGGCCGACCCTAGATGCAGAGCTCACCTGCTGCCGCCGGAACACTGGCTGTCGACTGTGCTTCTCCCACACCAGGAAAGGGTGGCAACGAGGCAGACCATGTTAGCAGACAGAGTTCCTAATAAACACGGTAGAGTAAGGTGACAGTATTTGGAAAACTGGAGAATCAGGATTGAAAACAAAGATTTGATCATCTGCATCCTAAAACACATAATGTGGACACGTGTTTTATAGAAGTACTAGTAATGGACTCCATTCTCATTACGATGCCATTAGGGCCTTTCACAGAGATTCCATGGAGTGATTGTACTTTCTGTCCCCATTTGAAGTTAGGCCTGGCCACGGGACTTGCTTTGACCGATGAAGTATGAAAATGCCTCTCCAGCGAGTTTTAAAAGCCTTTGCTACCTTTCCTGCTCCTGGGGCAGCCATCCCGGGAATACATGTTGCAGGGGGCCTCCTTAAGTGTGGGTCCCTAAAGATTGTAATAATCCTTAGGGATACTTTGCCAGCCCCTCTGGCCTGGAAGCTGTAGCAAACAAGCAAAAAAAAAAAAAAACAAAAAAACCCTTTTTTTGTTCTTTGTTTTTGGAGACAGAGTGTTGCTCAATTGCCCAGACTGCAATGAAGCGGCACAGTCACGACTCACTGCAGCCTTGCCCTCCCAGGCTCAGGTGATCCTCCCACCTCAGCCTCCAGAGTGGCTGGTACTATAGACATGTACCACCATAGCTACCAACCCCTTTTTGGTCCTAATTCCTGAGATTTTTGTGGGTTTTACAGTGGTTTTTGTTTGTTACTATAACATAACCCACCTGGTTAGTAGATTAGTACTATCATATAAACACATTAAAATCAGCAAACAAGGCCGGGCGCGGTGGCTCACGGCTGTAATCCCAGCACTTTGGGAGGTCGAGGCGGGCGGATCACAAGGTCAGGAGATCGATACCATCCTAGCCAACATGGTGAAAACCCATCTCTACTAAAAATACAAAAATCAGCTAGGCCTGGTGGTATGTGCCTGTAATCCCAGCTACTTGAGAGGCTGAGGCAGGAGAATCACTTGAACCAGGGAGTCGGAGGTTGCAGTGAGCCAAGATTGCATCACTGCACTCCAGTCTGGCAATAGAGCGAGACTCCATCTCAAAAAAAAAAAAAAAGTAAAGAAATTTGACATAATTCAAAGATGATATATTTAAATACTGTGTATAAGACATTGAAAATAACATAAATTATAATACTGAGTTTATAAAACTCTTCTAAAGATTTTCCAAGGTTATTCACTGGCTTCATTTTAACTCTCGAAAATTCAAATAAGGAGAGAAATTTTACAATTATGAGGAGCTGCTTAGTAATTCTATGAATGTCCATTCTTTTTTTTTTTTTTTTTTTTAAGATGGGGTTTCACCATGATGGCCAGGCTGGTCTTGAACTCTTGACCTCAGGTGATCCACCCACCTCGGCCTCCCAAAGTGCTAGGATTATAGGCGTGAGCCATCGCGCCCGGCCTGAATGTCCATTCACAGAATTTCTTCACTGCATTGCTGCAGAAGGGAGAGTGGCTGCACAGTGCCCCTAGGCAGATGAGAGGTGGCAGTGCACACAGGGAGGGCTGGCTATGGCCAGCACAGAAGTCATCCACAGATGCAGGAGAGAAGGTGGATAAGACAGCTGCAGTGACTGTCACCTGTAATCCCAGCACATCAAGGAGCCAGGAGTTTGAGACTAGTCTGGTTAACCCCCATCCCCTTGTCCCTTCAAAAATAGGAAGGTAGGTTGGGCATGGCGGCTCATGCTTATAATCCCAGCACTTTGGGAGGCTTTAGCAGTTGGATCACTTGAAGTCAGGAGTTTGAGATCAGCCTGGCCAACATGGTGAGACCCCATCTCTACTAAAAATACAAAAATGTAACTGGACATGGTGGCACATGCCTGTAATCCTGCTACTCAGGAGGCTGAGGCATCATGAGAATTGTTTGAACCCCAAGGCAGAGATTGCAATAGCTGAAATGGCATCACTGCACTCTAGCTTGGGTGACAGAGTCAGACTCTGTCTCCAAGGGAAAAAAAAATACAAAAAAACCCCTGTAAGGTGGATTGAGGACACACATACAGGAAAAGGAGCAAGGGAATGTGTGGATGTTGTGGAAGTTCCTCTTGGATTACTACCATGGGCTGGTTCATTTTCTGGGTCAATGTGACTGGGCTATGGGAGTCCAGATAGCTGGTAGAACTTTCTTTCTGGGTGTGTCTGTGTGGGTGTTTGCAGTGGAGAATAGCATTCGGATATGGGGACTGAGAAGAGAGCATCCACTCCCACTGGTGTAGATGTACATCCAATCCACTGAGGGCAGGAATAGAATCAACATCAAGGAAAGGGTACATTCTCTCTCTTCTTGAGCTGAGACCGCCACCTGCTCCTTTCCTCCATCAGAGCTCCTGTTTTTGTGACCTTCAGACTCAGACTAAATTACACCACCAGCTTTCTTGCATTTTCAGCTTGCAAATTGCAGGCCTCCATATAAACCAATCCCCACGATAAATCTGTTTTTCTGGAGACAACTGACTAGTAATTACAGGTTTATTTTTTCACCGAAGCAAAATCTGAGGGTGTCAGCTGAGCAGGATGGTGGTGTAGGAGGGGCTAGACCAGTTGGAGGAGCGTGTTCTGGGAGGGCGGCAGTGACTGGATCAGGTGCATCTAACATGGTTTCCCAGCCGGCTCAGGGGCCTCCAGGGGTTCATGATCAAGACCTTTTGGAGAACTGGTCCCCGTGGTTGTGCAGTGTGCTCCAGCATCCAGGGTTAAGAGGGTGCTGAGTGGAGGGCACATGTACCCAGGGACCTGACTGCTGTGCTACAGCAGAGTGGCAAGAGCGCTGGAGAGGAGCTCGGAGCAGCAACCTGAGTGACTGCTGTGGGATTTAAGCTGAGTCAGAAGAAAGAAAGACAAAAGGTGAGGAAGAGTGAAAAGGAGCCGACTGCAGGTGCCCAGGTGTTGAAGGATTGTTGGAAGGAGGTTGGTGGAGGGAGTGAGCTGGGGAGAAAGAAGCTTGGCAGTGGGGTATTGGACACTGGGATTTGGAAGGATTGTGTTTATCATAGTAATAGGATCAGGCTTTAACCACCAGCAGGAGGGGCTGAGTGGGGAGGAGGACAAGCCCATCAGGAGACAGGGCTGAGGTGGGGAGTTCAGCACATCTCCTCCGTTCTCTGCTGTTTTGCTCCTGACACTTAGGACAATTCATAATAAAAGATTTGCTGCCTGTGTGCTCAGTGGCTTAAACAAGTAACCCCCTCAAGGGCAGGGGCCATGTCTGTTTAATTTGTAATAAACTAGCATGGCATCGAACACATAAAAAAAAGAGTTCCGTAAATAATTGTTTGCTGCATGGATGAAACTCCGTAAAGGTAGGTTAGTGGAGGCAATGGTTTGTCATTGTTTGATAATTGAAGAATTAGGCTGGACTCGGTGGCTTACACCTGTAATCCCAGCACTTTGGGAGGCCGAGGAGGGCAGATCTCGGGGTCAGGAAATTGAGACTATACTGGCCAACATGGTGAAAGCCCGTCTCTACTAGAAATATAAAAATTAGCTGGGCATGGTGGCGCGCGCCTGTAGTCCCAGCTACTTGGGAGGCTGAGGCAGGAGTATCGCTTGAACCCAGGAGGCGGAGGTTACTGTGAGTCGAGATTGCACCAGCCTGGCAACAGAGCAAGACTCTGTCTGAAAAAGAAAAACAAAAGTGAAGAATTATTTCATCTTAACAATAATAGCATCTGTTAGAATAAAGAAGTTAAAGCATCAGAAGGCAATAGCAGTTTTTACAATCTGTTTGAGAAAATGAACGCTAGCTGGATTCCGTTCTCCTGTCTTGCTAGTGACCTACCTACACTGTCCCCAGAGACGCACAGACAGATTGAAATACAGACAGACGTGTGTGTGAGAGATAAGGGATGGTGCAGGCCCCCAAGGGGTGTGAGTGTGTGAGACAGTGCGTGTGGGTATGAGTGTGAGATAATCTGAGTGTGGGAATGTGTTTCAGTGAGTGGGTGTGAATGTGTGTTAATGTGTAAGTATGTTTGGGTGATTTGTGTTAGAGTATGTGAGTATTGAGTGTGTGCTGAGTAGGAGTGTGAGTGTGTGTGCTAGTGTCTGAATGTGTTTGTGTGTGTCCGTATGTGTATTTGTGAGTTTGTGTGTGAATGTGTTGAAAAGCGTGTGTCCGTGTGTGTGTGTTGAAATGTGTCAGTGCATGTCAGTTTGTGTTGAAATATGTGTGTTGAAAAGTGTGTCTTGAAATGCGTATTGACAAGTGTCAGTGTGTGTTAAAATATGTGTGCATCTGTGTGTTGAAAATTATGTCTGTGTTGAAATGTGTGTATCAGCGTGTGTGTCTGTGCCTGTGTATGTAAAATGTGTCCATGTGTTGAAATCTGTGTCAGTGTGTGTGAGGTGAAATGTGTATATGTGGACATGTGTCAGGGTGTGTGGAAATGTGTGTGAGTGTGTTGAAATGTGTGAGTGCATGTGTTGAAATGTGTCAGCGTGGAGATGTGTTTGTGTGTCTGTGAGTGTGTGTGTGTCTGTATGTGTGGAAATGTGTGGATCAGTGCATGTGTTGTGTGTGTGGAAATGTGTGTGAATGTGTCTGTGTGTTAAAATGTGTATGTGGAAATGTGTGGATCAGTGCATGTGTTGATGTGTGTATGGAAATGTGTGTGAATGTGTCTGTGTGTTAAAATGTGTGTGGAAATGTGTCAGTGTGTGTGTGAATGCGTGTGTATTGGAGAGTATAGAGGACCACCAGCCCACCACGGGCTCTCCTCTCTAAGGAGTGAGACTTGCTTACTCAAGCCGTTAAGCCTTCTTTACCAAATTGTCTACTTGTTCCCTTCGGCCACCAAAACAAGGCACCGCCAACTGGATGCCTTCAAACACCAGAAATCTCTCATGGCACAGGTCTGGAGGGCAGAAGCCTGGAATGGTGGCAGTGGCCTGGCCGTGCTGTCTGTGAAGCAAGCAGGGGAGCCGTTCGTGACTCCTCAGGACTTCGGGTGGTAGCTGGTGACATGGCTGCAGTTCCTGGTGTGGCATTCTCCCCTGTGTCTTCATGTTGTCTCCCTTCTGTGCATGTCTTTTCATTATGCAGATGAAATACAATTAGGAGGTAGGCTTTTAAAAATATAAATACTTCAGCCGGGCATGGTGGCTCATGCCTGTAATCCCAGCACATTGGGAGGCAGAGGCAGGTGGATCACTTGAGGTCAGGGATTCAAGACCAGCCTGGGCAATATGGTGAA
>PVKV010006332.1:70938-106176 GCA_004027835.1 Alouatta palliata
TCAATGCAATTAGAATCCCATTAGAATTCCGTCTCAGCCATCTTCAGCTACCATCCAATACAAACCACTGTTTACTTCAAATCATTTTCCTCCCTTCGATGTCACTCTCAAAAGTTAGACTTCTTGAACTTTTTGCAACTCAGAATCTCTATAGGGTTTGTCACCTAAAGCCTTTGTAAGCTGTTGTCCTTTAGCCTTTGATCTGAATCAGTGGCCATGACACCCTCTGGAACTCCTGCCACAAACGTGGTAAAACAGAAGCCAGAAGAAATGCTTCTGAGAGGTCACTGAAGCCAGTTCATCCTCACAACTAAAATGCAGTTTCCTGATGTCAGGCTCTCTTGTTCCTCAAAACGCCACCTGCTTCGCATGCAGTGTATTGAATTTGACATTTTTAAATTTATTTCTCCAAGACTTAATTGCTTTAAAACAAACACAGCTGTTATTGCTCAGTACATACAGTTACTAGAACAAGAATGCTTAGATTTGAATCGGAAAGGCTACAGGGAACGGATGTGCTGCTGTGACATCAGGAATGGGCATATCAGCCATGGGGCATACGCTGTCTTCTGGCTTCTGAGACAGTAACACAGCTGGATGCAGGAGGAACTGGGGTAGACATGCTGCACACCTCAAAACATAGCCAAACACAGAAGCACCTGGGACATCCCCAGTGAGATAAGCATTCCATGCTGTTGTTTGCTACCACCCAATACAGAGGGACCATATCCGGCAGAAATTTACACCAAGTTCACCTGCACTCCACTGGCTCCCTCCATCTATGTCTGGTCTGTGGGTGGCAACCTTTGGTCCCATCTTTTGTCCTTAGTGTTGCCAGTGTCTGCTTTTCTCCTAACACACATGGCACCATCCATAACACTTTATGTACGAATAAAAACCTGTGAAAAAGAGACAGACATCCAAAGGTTCAGAGATTTTACTAAGAGTCTCAAGGAGATAGACAGAGTCCTCTTGTACCCACACTAACAATGTTGCTTGGTACTAACCTACCTTATCAAATAAATAGGAAGTGTTTGACAAGTAGTATATTTATAAATATTCTAAAAGTGTGTTCTTATGGTTTCCACAATCTCTGGAAATCTTTTATTTGAAACAAATAGATACAAGGTGTCACCCTACTGCCCAGGCTGGTCTCACACTCCCAGACCTAGGCAGTCCTCCCGCTTGACCTCTCAAAGTGCTAGGATTACAGGCATGAGCCGCTGCACCAGGCCAACAATCTTAACATTGCTGATGTGTTAAACCTTTCTCTCCCACATACTCACATTTTATATAGTTGTACAATGTGTGTATATAGTTGTACAACTAATGGCTATTATAATGTATATAAATTGTACAATGTATATCTTTATATTAGTTGTACAATGCTTAATGTATATGTGTATGTATATACACACATTATGCATCCGTGTATGTATTGTGTATACATGTCTCTATATACACTCATTAAGCATTGTACAACAAAACTTCATATAGATTGTGCTTTTCTTCCTTGTAACCTCCTAGTTTTTATTACCTCATTTTACATAAAAATGCACAGAGGTGGGAAAGACGAACCTGCTGCATATCACACGGTCTGTAAACAGGATTTGAAACCAGGTTTTCTGACCCCGAATCCAGGGCTCTTTGAGCCATGTTGCCCATGCAAAGGCTAAATTCTTCTGTTCATTCCTGGAGCCGTAGGACTAACAATTCTAATGGATGGGTATCATACTAACAAGGCTTTCCAACGGCTGGGGTTCAGAAAAGCTCTGGTTATATCAGACTGATCTCATGTTTTCAACAGGTCAATGCCTTTTGGACTTCAGGGCATTGAACTAGGAAGGGCACCTGACCATCATGAGATGTGAAGGATCCCATGGCCATGATTCCTATATTCAATGGGGATTTTCCATGTGGAAAGACAGCAGTCCCCTAAACACAGGCCTCGGAGGCCAATAGGACCCATCCTTTGCAGGCATCACCCATGGAAAATTAGCCTGCATCACTTTGTCCAGTCCCGGGAAGGGCATTCCCTAATGGTTCGTGGCTGCAGCAATGGAGAAATTCTATTCCACCCTGTCCCAAGGGAGGCCTTCCAATGTAATGACCTCCCACGGTTGTAATTTTCCTTTCATTTATTTGCTTCCTTACATTTGGGGAGGTTTCTTTTCTAATGAAAAACTGAGCCAAAAAAAGAAAAGACAGTTCTTGCTTTTAGCCTAAAATTGATAGTTTTCAATTCACAGAAAAACCTACCTGTCAAAAATCTACATTGGGTTTATACCCAGTAATGGGATTGCTGGGTTGAATGGTATTTCTAGTTATAGATCTTTGAGGAATCACCACACTGTCTTCCACAACAGTTGAACTAATTTACACTACCATCAATAGTGTAAAAGCATTCCTATTTCTCCACAACCTCACCAGCATCTATTGTTTCCTGACTTTTTAATAATAGCCATTCTGACTGGCATGAGATGGTATCTCATTGTGGTTTTGATTCATCGCATACCGGGGCCTGTTGAGTGTTGAGGGGCAAGGAGAGGGAGAGCATTGGGACAAATACCTAATGTATGCGGGGCTTAAAACGTAGATGATGGGTTGATAAGTACAGCAAACCCATGGCACATATATACCTATGTAACAAACCTGCACATTCTGCCTATATATCCTGGAACGTAAAGTTAAAAAAAAAAAATCTACATTGATTTCCTTGGACTTCTTTGAATGAGTTCTATTGTCTTCAGATAATTACTGCAAACTTTTTTAGCACATGACGTATCAGACATGATGCACTCTTTCACTTGAGTTTTCCAACAAGCCACAGGAAAAGAACTGTTACCTTCTCACACTTTGCAAATAAGGAAACTAGGGCTCAGAGGGACTCACCCAGTAGTAGCAGGGGACCTCCGGCTCCACTGAGGACGCGTCTGGCTCCAGAAACAGCTCACTCAGCCACAGAGCTCGCCTATCCTCTGCCAGCTTCAGTCAACCTGGAAATGAATACACTTTACTGTGAAGAGTAAGCCCAAGAATAATGATCTATGTGTAATGTTCATATGTGGGACCATGCGTATCCATAACATTCCACAGCACATTTCTTCCCAAGACCTTCTTCAGGCCTTGCCATGTGCATTCAGGACCATTATTTCTCATTCTGTGAAAGCAAAGGGATGATTGGAAGGAGAGTCATGTGGGACATTTTCTCCATGTCTGTGGCTTCTCAAATCCCCAAACACCACAGGACTAAGGCTGAGGTGCTATGATTCCCCATCTCTGCAGCTCTTGGACACCATCCTTTTGGTTTGTGTTTGCAGCAAATATATCTTTCCTCGGGTGCCAAAAGAGAAAGCAGAAATACCTGTTTTTGCAAGGAGTGAAAACTGATGCCCCCACCACGTGTCAGCTTGATCTAAGCCATTTGTTGGGGGGACACCCCTTCCCCCCCCAGAAAGCCCCCAGTCATGCAAAAGACAGTCATATATTGATGGGAAGGACTGACCCAGATTCCTGGGGTGTGAGATTGGGGAAGTGTGACATGGTACGGATGTGTGTCCCCTCCAAGCCTCATGTTGAAATGTGATCCCCAATGTTGGACGTGGGGCCTGGGGAGAGGTGTTTGGGTCGTGGGGGCGGTTCCCTCATGGGTGGCTTGATGCTGTTCTTGTGATACAGTGAGTGAGTTCTCACTCTGAGTTCACGCGAGAGCTGGCTGTTTAAAAGGGACCCTTCCCCCATCTTATGCCCTCTCTCATCATGTGAAGCTCCTGCTCCCCTTGCCTTCTGCCATGATTGGAGGCTTCCTGAGGCCTCGCCAGAAGCCAAGCAGATGCTGGCGCCACACTTCCTGTAGAGCCGACACATGTATGAGCCAATTATCATAGATCATTGAGGCCTCTTTTCTTTATAAATTACCCAGCCTTGGGTAATCTTTTACATGGACACAATAACTCAGTGACACAAAGTATGCGTGCCAGTAGAGAGTGTGAGATCGAGGATACCCAAGAATACTCCAGACACCCACATTTACCAGTCGGGGCCATTTTTCCTCCCCAGCAGGCTCATCCCTATGTGCAGCCACTACCTGTCTCGGAACCACCTGTCAGGTACAGAAATCAAGGTTCTGGGCTCCCCGCAGGGGCACTGACTCAGCCTCAGAGGATGGCCTGAGAGATGGAAGGATCAGACCACCAGGGACAGTCTAGCCCCATCCTCTGCCCCGCTGGCAGAGAGACGCCCACAGCTGAGGCATCTCGGACTGAGAGCGGCTCTCGTGCGCTGGGGAGCTGCTCTCCCACAGAGAGCCAAGCTGATGGGAAAACTGAGTTCTGTTCTTGCAGCAGGCAGGAGGCAGGAGAAGAAACTGGGAAGGTGGAGAATGGCACCCATCACCCCGAGTGAGACCTGGACACCTGCTCATGGCTCTTCTTCTGCAGCAGGGCCAGAGATAGAACTGAAGATCTCCAGCCTGCTGGGTCCCGGCTGCTGTGACACTGTCCTCCCGAGAACCCCTGCAGGGCAAACCATGGACTCGTTCCCGTGAGTAGAACGCACATGCATGCAGTGTCTCTGATTGCTGCTGTTCTTGTTTTCTGATGTTTGTATTAATTTTTTAGTTGTATAAATTTAAGGGGTACAGTGCCATCTTGTTACTGGGATATCTTCAATAGTGGTGAAGTCTTCGAAGTTTGTTTTGTTTTTTGTTTTTGAGTCAGAGTCCCGTTCTGTCACCCAGGCTGGAGTGCAATGGCGCAATCTCGGCTCACTGCAACCTCCGACTCCCAGGCTTAAGCAATTCTCTTGCCTCAGCCTCCAGAGTAGCTGGGATTACAGGTGACCGCCACAATGCCTGGCTAATCTTTTTGTATTTTTAGTAGAGACGGGGTTTCTCCAGGTTGGCCAGGCTGATCTCGAACTCCTGACTTCAGGTGATCTGCCTGCCTCAGCTTCCCAAAGTGCTGGGATGATAGGCGTGAGCCACCGTGCCCGGAAAGTCTGCCTTTTAGTGTATCCATCACCCGAATAATGTACGTTGCACCCATTCAGGAATTTCTCATCATCCGCCTGCCCCTCGCCGCCCACCCTTCCGAGTCTGGTGTCTGCAGCCTGCACTCTGTCCCGTGTGCACCTCTCTTAGCCCCATGTTTGCGTGAGCTTTGTATTCTAGGTCATTGCTTACAACTTGGATGGGTACCTTGTTATTCAAAAGCTAAGCTGGCAGCTCTTTGCTTGCCACTAGATGGTGCCAGATCCCAACTGTGGTCTGCGAGAGCTTCACTCGTTGGAAGGGGCCTGTATTCCACTTTAGCTGGGATGCAGTTTTGAGGAGAGAAACCGGAAGGGAAGTCAAACCTAGACCGTTTCAAAAGGAACTAGAAAAAAGGGCCAACTATAAGTGTACTAAATTTGGAAGGCAGTCTAGGAAAAAGCTGGGTGCCCAAATAATTAGTGGGTCACAGCAGCTAGAATGTTTCTGTGAGAATCATCAAAAGCACCCCCCCAAGCCCCCCCAAAAATACAGAAAATGTGCATAAAACCTGGCACCCCCAGTGAGAGGCCTTAGAACTAGAGGAAGCAGCTCACGTACTGGACCCTCTGGAGGGCCAAAGCTGCCCTAATGCCTTTTCTCCACATGGAGTCTCTTTCTTTTCTTTCTTTCTCTTTTTTTTTTTTTTTGGTGGTGGGGAGACGGGGTCTTGCTCTGCCCCCTGCCCCCTGCCCCCTGCCCCCAGGCTGGAGTGCAGTGGTGCCATCTCAGCTCACTGCAGCCTCTACCTCCAGGGCTATGAGCCTCCTGCCTCAGCATCCAGAGTAGCTGGGACTGCAGGGTTGAGCCCCCACACCCAGCTAATTTATATTTTACTTTTAGTACAGGTGAGGTCTCACTGTGGTGCCCACACTGGTACGTGGAGTCACTTTCTACACAAGAGCTCTGGATTGGAAATGGGGCTGGTTTGTTTTTTTATCCAGGTGTCTCCACACCCGCTGCAGGAAGCTGGAGCTGTTTACTGCCTGGGGAGCCACAGGAGGGGCCTCTTCCCGCCAGACCCCAAGGAGCAGCCCTGACAGTGCTTCCGAGGCCTGGTGTAAATCCTTTAATACCACAGGTGGGTGCATCCTTTGATGGGCAGCAGAGACGCCCCCTTTTTCACTTGTCCTGTGGAAACTGTCTTTGCAGCATGTCGCTGTGACTTTTGGCTTGGGACACTGGGCTAGGGGCTGGCAAGTCCACATCCTCCCCCTCGGCGCCTGCAGGATGCTGGTGGCTGGCACAAACAGGAAGCCTGGGAGGAGTGTCAAGGAGCCAAGGGCCTGCTTGCCTGTCTGTTTTGATCGCCTTTGAGAGTGGTCTTCTTGTCAACTCAGGGTGATTTCTTTCCCTCACTCCCGAAAACAGTGGGGTGAGAGGCCTTATCTGTCGTCGTTTTCCTGCCTCTAGAGGAAAAATGAACTGAAACAATCAAGCCCCAGTTTAAGTAACACAACCTCCTCAGCTGCTTCAAGCTCTCAGACAGGGTCCATGGCATCCAGGCAGCCATGGATTCAATGTGGGCCTCGGGAAATCTTCAGGAGAGGATGTCCACGCTCTGACCAGGTGCTGAGTGGGAAGGAGGAAGCCCCTTAGCTGCAGAAGTCTCCACCTCACGGGCAAGTGCACCACGAGGGCTGCCACCACCCGGTGCCACAGGCTGAGCAGCTTCAGCAGCAGACGCTGGTGTCTCACAGTTCTGCAGGTGGGAAGCCCAGCTTCAAGGTCCAGCAGAGCTGCCTTCCCGCCGTGTCCTCAAGTGACACAGAGAGAAAGCTCTGGAATATCTTCCTCTTCCTAATGGCACTAATCCCATCCTGGGGCTCCATCTGATACAGTTTGTATGCTGCCCCCACTAAGTCTCATGTTGAATTGTGGTCCCCAGTGTCAGACGTGGGGCCTGGCAGGAGGTATGGGGGCCATCAGGGCAGGTCCCTCATGGCTTGGTTCTGTCCTTGCAACAGTGAGTAGGTAGTTGCAAGATCCGGTTGCGTACAAGTGCGTGGCACCCCCTCCTCTCTTGCTTCTACTTCCACCGTGTGATACTTCTGTTCCCACTTCACTTTCCACCCTGAGTAAGATCTCCTTGAGGCCTCCCCAGAAGCCGAGCAGATGCTGGCGCCATGTTTGTTCAGCCTGCAGGACGGTGAGCCAATCCAACCTCTTTGCTTCATAAATTACCCAATTTCAGTATTCCTTCAGAACAGTGAAGAATGACTTAATACACCACCCTCACAACCTCATCTAAACCTAACCACCTCCTAGAGGACCCACCTCCAAATCCCACCGCATTAGGGGTGAGGGGCTCAATGTGTGAATTAGGGGCAGACACAAATAGCCCATAGCACCCTTGTCATTGGGTTTAACAAGTGATTGTTCTAAGGATGGGCTGATCAGCTCAGCTTATGGAGAAAGCTTTGTCTTCAGAAAGACAAACCCTTGGGGATGGGTTTTCAGAGATGAGTAGGAGTTTGCCAGGGGAAGTGCATTATGGGGCAAGGAAAAGGGGATCCTGCCCGAGAGTTTAGGTGGCATTGATCTTTATAGTTCGTAGAGAAAATAACTAACGCATCCAATACATCACTCTTTCAAAAGGCATTTAATTCAGCTGTTACTGACGCCCCTGCAGCATCTCTAAAGTCATGGTTCTGCTGTCACGCCCTTCAAGAGCTCTCTAGACAGATGGACACACAACTGAGTTGCTTTTAGAATGTCAGACGTAAGAGGCATGTAGATCACAGTACTTGTAGGAGGGAGGAGAGATTTAAAGCATCAAGGCTGTCTTGGTTTACTTCTGTCTGGCACAGGCTCGATGTATACTTGACTCTCCCGGGAAGCTTCCTGAGCTGGGGCCTGAATACAGGCGTGGAGGGAGCTCCGTGGGCAGAGACACCAGAGGGGCCTCACTGAATGCCTAGGCCCCCGCCAGCATCCAGAGTGAGGAGTGCAGTGGTCAGAGGAGAGGCGTGTGATTTTCCCAATGGAACACGTCACGTCTTCTGTGCTGGCATTTCCTGCTACACAGTGATTCTCAGAGCTCAGGGGGGATTTTGTATTGATCTGTTTGTTAGTTTGCTTGGGCTGTGATAACAAATATCACAGAGTGCGTGAGTCAAACAACAGAAATTTATTTTCCCACATTTCTGGAGAGTGGAAGGTATTGGCAGGGTTGGTTTCTCCTGAGGCCTCTCTCCTCCGCTCCTGGACAGAGAGTTCTGTGTCCTCACAGGATTGTTCTCTAGGTGTATCCTCGTCCTAAATCTCTGCGTGCAAGGACCCAGTCGGATTGGATTAGGGCCACATAATGACCTCATTCTATTTGAATTACCTCTTTAAAGGTCATACCTCTAAACAGAGTCACATTCTGAGCATTAGGGGTTAGGCCTTCAACAGAAGAATGTTACAGGGATTGAATCCAGCCCATAACAATCTCTGTGATCCCACAGCCACCTGGCACAGGGATGTGTTTCGCACACGTTTGCTTGATCAGTCTTAAAGGCCTTTTTACTTTTGCGGAACAGCTTCAGACCCTGGAAAACAGGGCGAGCTTGTTAACCGGCATTTTGAGGGCAGGAAGATCTGTGGATGGGGCTCTGCCGGGCAGGCTTGGGCTGAAGGTGTGGGCACGCTTTGAGTGCCATGAGAACGGACAGCCAGGCGCTCCCTGGGCTTTGGCAGGGGCTCCTGCCAGGGTCTGAGCACCCAGGTGGAACGGACTGCCCAGCAGACGCCTCTCAACGCCTTCCCAGACTCCTCCACTCCATGAACAAGCCAGGACTTGCGGAGGGGGACCAGGAGGTTCACACCCCAAGGGCAATGGATAACAGCCTACTCACAGTTCACCCCAAATCCATCCTTCACCCTGATGTCACCTGCACCAGATAATGACAGAGCCAGCTCCCACTCACTGTCCAGAATCTTGCCTGGTAAGAGCTTTGGAACCCTACGAAAGAGACTCAGCAATACTGCAAGAAGGTGCGGCCAGCACAGTCTGTGGCTTCAGGGTTCCAGGCTGCTTGTCCGAGTCACCGCTCCCCTGAAGGAAGACACTTTGTGAACACAAAGAATAAGAAAGCATCGAGAAGAATGGGATCTTTGTCAGGAGCCAGGCTTCAGTCCTGCCCCGCAGGTCCCTGTCCCAGGGAGAAAAGTCATCCCTGGTCCCTGGGGCAGGTTTCAATCCACATAACCTTGTCGAACTTACTCGGTGAGCAGAGCTTCAGTCGTACACCCACATAGCATCGATGAGGTCTGGAAGTTACTGTTTCTACAGCTGGAAGAGACCTTGAAGATAATCTCCATCTACCCACGTTTCCATAGATGAGGGATTTCGGCCCAGACCGGTGGGTGTCTCGCCAACACAGATCCACACTTGCAGCCGGTGGTGTTTCTTGAGGCCTCCCTTCAGAGCTGCAGCAAAGGCTTTGAGGTATGTGCCGAAAGCCCTGGCCTGGGGATTAAGAAATAGATTTGAAGGCCGGGCATGGTGGCTCATGCCTGTAATCCCAGCACTTTGGGAGGCCAAGGCAGGCGGATCACTTGAGGTCAGGAGTTCGAGACCAGCCTGGCCAACATGGTGAAACCCTGCCTCAAAAAAAGAAAAGAAACAAATTTGGGCTCTCCTTTGATTCTTTCAGTAACTTTGAATCAATTATTCAATTTGTGATGTGTGAGCTTCTCTGTCCTCAGCTGTAAAGTCAGGAGGAGTTTCTGTTTCTCAGTGGTCTTGTAAGGAGTGGGCAGGATAAGGACACTAAGTGCGGACACATGGCCAGGTGCACACGAGGCAGGGCCTGATGTGTAGCCGCTCCCTTTCCCCCAGCGGCCCCGTCCTGCCCTACTCCTGGGCTCATGCTAGGTACACACGCCGCGTTCTTCCCAGCTGGAGTGAGGCCTTTCCCTGGCTATTGTCGCTGCCTGCAGTGACCCTCCCTGGTGGCTCCTCTGCCTTCTAGAGCTCAGTAGACAATCACACAACTGCTCACAGGGCAGTGCTTTGAATGATTAGGTCTGTGACCTTGGGTGTCTTCTACCTATTCTGGGATTATGTTTTTTTCTGTGGAGCAGGAATAGCGATGCCAGCTCTATACACTTGGAGGGTGAAATCAGGCAGGTGGCATGCTTTCGCGCCACAGGCGTTCGCACTTTCACTGCTCATTCCTGCTGTTGTTGCTGCTGTGCCACAGGTCTGGCTCAAGACCCGTCTTCCAGTTTCTCTGTGTAAGTGAGAAGCCGCGAGGCACAGCGTGACCCGTGGCGGTTCTCCGACCATTGTCCAGGCAGTGTGTGCATCTGTGTGCCGACCGCTGGAATCAAGGCTCCGTCGGCGTGGGGCAGAGTTGGTGCTAGGGATCTGGGTAGGGGCGCTAGCTCTGGAAGCATGAGGACATCACTACTCTGGGTCACAGCTTGCAGATTAACTGTGGCTTGGAAGTCAGGCCCAAGGGGTGCTGCTGATGGCAGCCAGCATGTCAGCTTCCAAGAGTGTGATCAAGAGCTTCTCATCCATCCAAAGACCTGGGGTGGAGGCATCAGCATGACCCTCCCTTTTATTCAGGAAGACACCAAGCACATGTGGACGTTCAAATGAACAGGGATTGTAGCCAAGGTAGTCGCTCCACAAGGACCTAGACAAGGCCAGGAGCTTAGGGTTAGAAAGAATTGAGTGTGCCTTATAAGTCCCCTTTCTCCCTTCCTCAAGTTTAATATAAATATCCAGTCATGGCAGGAAGACAGATCAGCCCAGCTCAGCCCAGGCAGCTGCTGTAAGAGATGCCAAACGCAGGACTGCCCCAGCCTCCCCAGAAGACAGGCTCCACGCCAGGAGTAGGGGCCAGCAGGGTCATGTAGGTGAGAGACGGGGGCAGCTGCGGGGGTTGGCATCTCTCACTGCCGCTGCCCAGGCTGAGCTGGGCTGGGTTGGTCTGGGCACGTGCCAACTGCCAGCACCTGCTTATCTGTGACTCAGCTGCTGTAGCATCAGTCACTGAATTTGGGGTCCTCATCATCAATGAGCTGCTCTCACTGTCCCCAGGCCTGGCTGAGGCCTTGGGGACCTGCAGAGGGCCCCCATGCTGCCTCTAATCAGGTGACCCCAGAGCCAGGCTCTCATGCTCTCTGGCCTCAGCCTCCATATGGGAAAGTCTCTGCAGGTTCTCTCTGCTCCATGACTCGGGTTCTGCAAGACCAGGGAATGGGCTGCCCAGACTCTGACTTGTCTCCAGGAGGTGGGCACAGGCTGCCCAGGCCCCACAGGGGTCCTTGGGATGCCACATCGGCCATGAGATTATAAGTTTGCCTCCAGAGAACGTGACCTCCTAAATGGAGCTGAGACATCGTGTAGGGGACTGGAAGCACATCTGAAAGAGACCCTTCCACAGAGCTGGTCTTGCTTTTTTACTGCCCCGTTAGAGGGAGTGGGGGTGTTTCCAGCTTGAAGGCAAGGGTTTCCAGAGCCTCCAGCTACCCAGTAGGGGATGTGGTCCCCCCCTCCGTGGGGGAGGGATGCAGCCTGGGGAAAGCTGAGCGTGCACATAGCACGGTGGGCTCACGGTTTACGCGCCGGCTGGCACAGACTTACATGAGGACACTTTTAGGGCGTGTGCGGCAATGAATGGGGCAGAGGCGCTTGTCTGTCGGCTGGGAGTGGGAGGGAGGGGATGCTGGCAGCGCATGCTTCCGGCTGCGGGGCTGTGCTGAGGCCGGCAGTGTCTGACAGCGGCCGGGGCGTGGAGCAGGTGGAGAATGAGGTTCCCACTGGGGTCCATCTTCCCTTGTGAAGTGCTGTCTTGCTACTTGGGAGGCTGAGTCACAAGAATCGCTTGAATCCAGGAGGCAGAAGTTGCAGTGAGCTGAGATCGCACCACTGCACTCCAGCCTGGCAACAGAGTGAGACTCTGTCTCAAAAAAAAAAAAAAAAAAAAAAAAAAAAGGGAACCCGTGATGATAGGAGGGTTGCCAGAGTCTAGGAAGGTTAGTAGGGCGTTGGATGGGAGGCGGGAAGGTTAATGGGATTAAAAATCGAAAGAATGAATAAAACCTATTTGATAGCACAACAGAGTGATTACAGTCAACAATAACTGTAAATTTTAACTTTTTAATTTAAATTGGATTGTTTGTAACACAAAGGATACAAATGCATTCTCCATGACATGATTCTTTCCCATTGCAGACCTGTATCAAAACATCTCATGTACTCCGTAAATATATATATCTACTACGTAGACACAAGAATTTTTTAAAAAGATATTGTGTCATTGAGTACACAGAGTGGGAAGGCAGCCAGCAATAAAACACAAGGGACACTTGCAAGATGACCACCTAGATCCTGGATTTAACATTGGAGATGTGCAGAGAAGAAATTTAGCATTGTCTGAAAAACTCCTACCAATTGGAAGTCATACACACACACACACACGCATGCACAAACACATAGATATACTTCATATATATGAAATCAGATTTATTCTGTATATACAGTTGACCATTGAATAGCATACGTTTGAACTGTGAAGGTCCACTAAGATGTACATTTTCTTCCTCCTCTGCCACCCCTGGAGACAGCAAAACCAATCCCTCTTTTTCCTCTTCCTCATGAGCCTACTCAGCACAAAGATGGTGAGGAGGAAGACCTTTATGACAATTCACTGCCACTTAATAGCAAATATATTGTCTCTTCCCTATGATTTTCTTAATAACATTTTCCTTTTTCTAGCTTTACTCTGAGAGTACAGTATGTATAACATGCAAAATATGTGTTCAACAACTGTTGATGTTATTGGCTTCTGATCAACGGTAGGCTATTAGTAGTTAAGTTTTTGGGGAGTCAAAAGTTAAACGAGGATTTTCAATTGCATGGGAGATTGGACCTCCTAACCCCAGCATTATTACACAAAGCTCAACTGTATTTCTTTCTTTGTTTCTTTTTTTTTTTGAGACAAGTTTTGCTGTTGTTGCCCAGGCTGGAGTGCAATGGTGTGATCTTGGCTCACTGCAACCTCCACCTCCCAGGTTCAAGCAATTCTCCTGCCTCAGCCTCCCAAGTAGCTGGGATTACAGGCATGCACTACTATGCCTGGCTAACTTTGTATTTTTAGTACAGATGGAGTTTCTCAATGTTGGTTAGGCTGGTTTTGAACTCCTGACCTCAGGTGATTTGCCCGCCCTGGACTCTCTAAGTGCTGGCATTACAGGCATGAGCCACCACGCCTGGCCCAACTGTAATTCTTTTATACATAAATGAAATACTCCTTATAATAAAGTCACATGATGGTTACCCTCTGTCTGTACCACATCCCCCCTCTTCTCCTCTACTGTGAGATGTTGACGAAGGCTTGATGTTTCCTCCTGCTACAGTCATTGTGGTTTTCTCCTCTGCATGGTGAAGCCAACTGGGCTCAACTCCCTCTCTAAGGCTTCCAACTCTGTTCCTAATTGTATCACTACACTGAGCTATTTAGACATTTATCTTACATGTGACTATTCCTAACCTAAAGAGCTAAAACTATTTCCTAGATTACAAGACCATTCCTTTTTTTTTTTTTTTTTTTTTCCCAAACAGGGTAGCACCTGTTGCCCAGGCAGAAGTGCAGTGGTGCAATCATAGCTCACTGCAACCTCGAACTCCTGGGCTCAAGTGATTCTCCCACCTCTGCCTTGGGAGTAGCTGGAACTATAAGTACACACCGCCATCCCCAGCTAATTTCATGAGCATTCTTTTAACAACTCAGAATTACCTTTTTTCCCCATGTACATCTTGGAATTACGAACTGCGACATTGCAGAAGCAGTTCAACTTGTTCTTTTGCTGTCAGCACTCTTGAGGGGACTTTTTTTGTGTGTGCGTCAGAGACTGGAGGTATTTTATTATTACTCAAATCAGTCTCCCTGTGCATTTGGGGAGCAGAGTTTTTAAGGATAACTGGGTGAGTTGGGGGACGCCAGTGAGCCGGGAGTGCTGATTGGTCAGAGATGAAATCTCAGGGAGTTCAAGCTGTCTTCTTGCCCTGAATCAGTTCCTCAGTGGGGGCCACAAGACTAGGTGGTACCAGTTTATCAATCTGGGTGGGGCCAGCTGACCCATCAAGTGCAGGGTCTGCAAAATATCTCAAGCTCTGATCTTAGGAGCAGTTTAGGGAGGGTCAGAATCTTATAGCCTCCAGGTGTATGATTCCTAAACCATAATGTCTAATCTTGTGGCTAATGTTACTCCTGCAAAGGCAATTTAGTCCCCAGGCAGGAAGGAGGTCTGCTTTGGGAAAGGGCTGTTACCATCTTTGTTTAAACTATAAGTTCCTCCCAAAGTTAGTTCAGCCTACGCTCAGGAACAAACAAGGACAGCTTGGAGGTTAGAAGCAAGATGGAGTCAGTTAAGTTAGATCTCTTTCACTGTCACAGTCATAATTTTGCAAAGGTGGTTTCAATCCCTCCCTTTGGGTTGTACCCTTACAACCCTTCAGGTGTAGGCTATGAAGATGAGAAAATGCCATCAATCCTTCTGGCTTCTTTCTTGAGGTGACTTCTGAGGCCACTATAAACACGCTGTCTTTCAACACAATTCATCCCAAGTAATTTTCTTTAGGGAGAATGGAAAGAACAGACAGAAGGAACATTATAAGCAGATGTAAGAGCAAACAGATATTCTCAGTAATTACTATTTGGAATCACAGTACCATGTAACATTAACTGATTACATTCACTGAGATACACTAGTAAGAAACAGGAGGATTTTTCCAATTCCTTGAAGGTTACAAGCTTTAAACAGGTTCCACTCATACTTGAACTAGTGATCGAAGAAGAGTGGTGACCTATTTAACTAGTAACCATAATACGGTATGGAATCCCCTTAGAATATTTTTAGACAAAATAACTGATATGCCTAGTTGACATTTATTTTAATTTGGAAAAAAATGCAAATATACCAAAACAAAACCAAAAAACCAAAGAGAATAGTATGACATAGTATTGACTCAAGGCCAATTCAGCCGTGAACACATTTCACTATTCTCATATTTGCTTCCGATCTTAATTTTTGGTTATGCTTTTTCTTGAACTCCAAAAATTCCTGGAAGATTCTTTCAAATCATAACTTCTGTATCATTTTAAATGTTTATTGTTTATGCCATTTACTTTTTAAAATAATCCATTGACTTCAGACTATAAAATTCAAACACAATTCCTTTAGAAAATCTTCAGGTGATACTTAATGATATAACTATGATTGAGGAACCCTAAAACATCATGTCAAATTATGCGTTCTGAATCAGTTAAACAAACTGTTGCTGCCTAATCGGTGCCAGGAATCACAGGAGTTTTGAGACAAAAAAGTTGGGGTGAAAGTTCCTCCCCTTTAAGTCATCTTGTCCATCAGGTCTGCCCCATGGAGATATAATGCCAAATAGCCAATATTAAACCTTCTAGTAGCCACATTAAAAAACAGGTGAAATTACTTTTAATATAGTTTATTGAGCACAATATGTCCAAAATATCACTAAAATATGTAATCAATATCAAGATTAATGAACTATTTTGTTCATGTTTGTACTTAATTTTCAAGGTCTGGCATTTTACACTACTCCCATTTCAAGGGCTCTATAGCCACATGGGGCTTCGGCTGCCATATTGGGAAGTGCTGATGTGGTGGGTGAGGATGTGGCCCACAGGTCCTAACTGAGCAATTAGGAAGGCTGTTGGCTGCATTGCCTTGAGCTCAGTGGTAATGGACGTTAGGGGTGGGGAGGATGCTGGGGGTGAAGACAGGACGCAGATGGAGCCAGGATGAAGAAATCCCCAAGTGGATGTGCTTGGAGAGGCAAGTGGCAGGGGTGGCTGAAGATGCCCAGGTGACGGGCAGAACACCTGGGAAGAGAATGCAGAATGAAACTGCAGGATGGGAAGGTCTTTAGCAGCCGTGTCTCAGGGGATGCTGCCATCCAGAAAGAAGAGACCCACGGCTACATACTTGGAATCTGACCACAACTCCCGATCTCCTGACCCTCAGAACAGTGTTTTCATTCACGGTACTGCTTTGAGGCCAAGCTCAGTTTAAGTTCTACTGCCAGTTTTATGTTAGAGTGGAGCTGCCAGTCAAGTCATCAGATATACCAGGAACCAAAATCTATCCACCAACCACTAAGAGCAGGTGCAGGAATGAAACGCATGTTAGAGAGAACAGAATCAGGAATCAGCAGGTACTTAGACACAGGGAGGCATACTTTATATTAGATTTATTTCTAATCTCATATCTTTTATTTGTGTCAACTTCTAGAAACAGGAACAGGGGAGGAGACAGGGAAACAAAAAGAATAGAGATGTGAGTGCACAAGAGGAGGGGGTACATTGTTCCCCCCTTTTTTTTTGTATACTTCATTTCACTGGACAATGTCCACTTGTTACATGCCACATTAGAACAACATACCACAAACCTAAAATAGAACAAAGTTACTAGCTCTAGTATAAGGCAGAATGCACTTATGGACATGTCTGTGTATATGGACAGTGTATTTGAGGTGGTTTACAATAAAAGGCACATATGTAATAGAACTTTAGATAGTTCAGCTACCCAATTTCATCTTCGACTTCCTGAGAGTAGGGCAGGTTGTCACCATCGTATCACAGAATTGCTGCAGTAGTAACAAGAATTGCTAACATTTGAGCGCTCAGAATGTGACAGGCACTAACCCAGTGCTTCACATAGATGATTTCATTTAATCCTCACAAGCCAGTGAGGTGGGTTCCATCATTGTTATCTTCACTGTATTTCAGGAGGCCGAGGCATGTCAGTCAATTTCTGAGATTAAGAAACTGACTACAAGGCCGGGCACGGTGGCTCATGCCTATAATCCCAACACTTTGGGAGGCCAAGGTGGGTGGATGACTTGAGGCCAGGAGTTCGAGATGAGACTGGCCAACGTGGCAAAACCCCGTCTCTACTAAAAAAATACAAAAATGGCTGGGTACAGTAGCTCATGCCTGTAATCCCAGCACTTTGGGAGGCCAAAGTGGACGGATCATGAGGTCAAGAGATCAAGACCATCCTGGCCAACATGGTGAAACCCCATCTCTACTAAAAAAAAAATACAAAAATTAGCTGGGCGTGGTGGTGCACGCCTGTAGTCCCAGCGACTCAGGAGGCTGACGCAGGAGAACTGCTTGAACCTGGGAGGTGGAGGTCGCACTGAGCCAAGATGGTGCCACTGTGCTCCACCCTGATGACAGAGTGAGACTCCATCTCAAAAACCAACAAACAAAAAACAAAACCAAACAAAAAAATTAGCGGGGCCTGGTGGCATGCATTTGTAGTCCCAGCTACTCAGGAGGCTGAGGCAGGAGAATGGCTTGAACTCAGGAAGCAGAGGTTGCAGTGAGTCGAGGTCATGCCACTGCACTCCATCCTGGGCAGCAGAGCAAAACTCTGTCTCAAAAAATAAAAATAAGAAACTGACCACAGTTCCTCGCTGGCTAGTGGCAGAGCAGGGCAGTGACTCAAACCTAAGTGGCCTGGCTCTGGAATCCCTGCCCATAACCCTGACTCTCCATTTACTCCCAGCCACTCCACCCCAAATCTCCTTCCCAAACAAGAAACACTGAAAGAGAATGACTTATAAAGAGCCTTGTGCGTTGGTCATTTGGACAAAAGAAAGCCCCTATTTTAAGAGTGTTACTGATGGTGTCATCAGTGACGTGACCCTGATGTGCCATCATGATCAAGCTCAACTAAACCAGAGCAGCAACTGTTTTCCCCCACCTAGATTCAGCCAAGAGTCACTGGCCATCGAAAACCAGCTAACGTTGAATGCATCAGAAAGAGCCGACTCCTGGGAATATGCTTAGGGGCTCCGCCAAAACCTGAACAAGGGACATGGTAGATGACAAAGCTCGGGTGCCTGTACAGTAACGCGTCCTCACAGGAAATGGTGATGCCTTTCTTTCATTCCCTACTATGTCTTTGGCTTAATTAGAGTCCTTGTCATGCTTTCCTCACACCATACATTGGAACCTCTGGAAATAACTGAGCTAGTCATGCCCCTAACACAGCACCTAACACAGCGGGAATTCAAATCTGTGAATTCCCGCTGTGAGCGAGTGCACAGTTCTGGCTGCCGTTTTAAAACACCTTGGGAACACTACCTTCATCACAACCTCAGAAATCTTTGAGGAAGATAGCTATTAATTTTGCCTTTCTACTAGATCATCAAATTCCAACGATCACAATTCTATATTGAAAATTATTTCAGAGTAAAACCAAATCAAGGCAAGCAAACATTAAAATCATAATATATGTATGGTATTTTACAGGTGCATTCATTCTAAGACACATCTCCTAGCTTCTACTCAAATTTGCTAAACAGTTTGACACAGAAATTCTTTAGTTGTAGTTCTCTTCAACTGATATTTAATTTGAAAGTGCTCTTTAAAAATCCAAATACATCAGGCAGGGCTCGGTGGCTCACGCCTGTAATCCCAGCATTTAGGGAGGCCAAGGCAAGTGGATCACATGAGGTCAGGAGTTCAAGACTAGCCTGACTAACATGGTGAAACCCCATCTCTACTAAAAATACAAATTAGCCAGGTGTGGTGGTACATGCCTGCAATCCCAGCGACTCAAGAGGCTGATGCAGGAGAATTGTTTGAACCCAGAAGATGGAGGTTGCAGTGAGCCGAGATCACACTATTGCACTCCAGCCTGGGCAACAGAGCAAGATTCCACCTAAAAACAAAAAAATCCAAATACATCAATTCTGATGTAAGCTAGGTTCTTTCCTCATCTTTGTTTTCACTACATAAACAAATGATCTCCCACAGTAGTTACTGCTCTTCTCCAGTCTAGCCAATGATAAACATTGGGATGGGGTTAGCGGGTGGGAATTCCAGCTTTCCAGCTTTTCTCCACCATCTTCTTTGCAATAAATGAAAAGACCTTATAAAAGATGGGTGCAGGTGAGAAAAAAGAATGAAGGTGGTCATGGACAAATGAAAACTGGTTAACCATCTAAAAATTATCAAGAAACTGACCTGTGACTCAGACAGAAACTCATGCATGTTTTAATAGAACACAATATATACATGAGCTTGCATAACCAGAAAGATGTCTAGTAACAAATACTCTTCATCATCATGTGCTGAGCTCCAAAATGCATCACAAAATAATGGACAATTACTAATACACACATTTCGACAGCAAATAAAACTGAAATGGTTTAGGAAGAAGTCATCTCTCGCATCGGTGTTGAAATTATGTAAGAATTATTTTTATACCTAGAATCTCAAACTAGTGAGAGTCATTTCCCTGAATTCTATACATATTCTACCCTCTTTAGAGGTAAGGGAACACTCAAATAGGAGAGGAATTTTTTTTTTTTTTGAGATGGGAGTTTCGCTCTTGTTGCCCAGTCTGGAGTGCAATGGCACAATCTTGGATCACTGCAACCTCCGCCTCCTATGTTCAAGTGATTTTCCTGCCTCAGCCTCCTGAGTAGCTGTAATTACAGATGCCCGCCACCACACCCAGATAATTTTTGTATTTTTAGTACAGATAGGGTTTTACCATGTTGGCCAGGCTGGTTTCAAACTCCTCACTTCAAGTGATCCACTGGCCTTGGCCTCCCAAACTGGTGGGGTTACAGGCATGAGCCACCAGACCCGGCAGGAAATTTAAAGTTATGCATGTAGTGACCCAGCACCAACTATTTTAGAGTCTGGGATTTACCTTGGTAAGGTATCTATTGGTAGAAACAGTATCCCAAACCTGGCAGTATGCCTGCAGATGCATTACTTTCAGTGGCCTAGCTATGCTGTGGCATGGGGTTTGTGATGACAGTGAGAGGAGATGATGCCCGCAAGAGGCTTAGGGCACTGCTTCTCTACTATCACAACAAAGTGAACCTTTAAAATATTATGTATTTAATAGCCATACTTGGGAATACAACATATATATATATAACATGTAAACTTTATCCCATATATATGAAATAACTTTTTATCACCAATTTTTGAGATCCATATTTTCCTTTATTGCTGAATTAATGACGCACCAATAATCCCAATAACATAAGTCAGAATTTATTCTGAAAATACCATAAAGAGACAGAGTTAGTCAAGTATTCTTGCCTGCTGGAGACACAGAATATCAATAGCACCTTTTTAAAAAAAAAGACATGAACATTATAAAATTGCAGAACATATATATATTCACATATAAAATCATGAGCCAATAATAATTTGAATGGAAAAAACTGATGTGTTTCATCAACATCAATAAATGTTTTACCGGGAGTTTGTTCCACATACTCGATTTCCCTCAGTATATTGGAAGTACTTCAGCTTTCTATTTGAAGTGGTTTCCTTAAAAGTAACTTTTTTTCTGCTCAGGATAACCAGGTATTATTACAGTACACATAATAACAAGGCATATGTCTTTGACTCATGTATGACTCCCCAATTGCTACAAGAATAGATTCATTTTTCATATTCAAATTAGAAAAGATGTCAAATATTGATAATATTGAATAGTTGTAGCTACTCTAAACTGAGTAAATTAGTGATTGTATAGACAAGCACTCCGTAATAGTTGAATTAGAGGTTTTAAATTCAGTTAATTACATGAATATTTGACCTACATATCAAATATCTGAATGCTGGAAATAATAGTTTGACCGAAGTACTAATTTTCACTCTAATGATCGGATGTTACATAGTCTCTATATAATGTCAATTATACTAAGTTATAATGTAATTTCAAGTTACCTAATCTTTAATCAAAAAGTACCAGTTACTCCTAATGAAAACTGGCCTGAAAAGAGGGGGAAAAAATCTTGCTTATAAAGAAAGCTATGCAAAACTACAAGGACATTGTAGCTTTCCACCAGATATGGAATATCTGCCAAGAAAATATTTTACTCAATCTTCAATCTAAATACTTCAAAAGCAAATTAAGGTGAAAAATTATTTTACTATGCACTTGAAATTATACACATGAAATACTAGTTTGATAGACATTTCTGTCTTTTCAAATTCGTTTTGATATGTATCTGGGTCTATATCTGTGTCTATAATGAGCAAATTTTTATCTTTCTATATTTCCTTTTTATTTTTTAAGAGATGGGGTCTCGTGCTGTTACCTAGGCTGTAGTGCAGTGGTATGACCGTGGCTCACTGCAATCTCAACCTGCCGGGCTAAAGCAATCCTCTCACCTCACCCTCCCGAGTAGCTGGGACAATAGGCGCACACCACCACACCTGGCTAATTTTAAAAAATTTTTTAGACAGGTTCTTGCTATGTTGCCCAGGCTGTCTCAAACTTGCCCTTATTTCCTTCTATGATCAGTCTAGTTAGATCACTTGATTGACATAGACCTATTCAAAGAATTATGAACAAAGCAAAAAATAAAGCTTATTTAACCCATGTTAAGATTGTTGCCACTCTAAATTTTAAAAATCACATGGAAATGAAACACATGGAAAACTATCAGTATGTATGGTGTAAGAATTAGCGAGATCGGCACTTTTATTCACCAACTTAGTTAACTGCAGGCATTTGACATGTTTCACTGAGATATTTAATGATTACAGAATTGCCAAGAAAATTAATATCTGTCATGCATCTTATAAATTACAGATGAGTTTATATAACCAAAGTAATATAGTGCTTCAGAGTTTTGACTATTTTAGTGTATTCTTTTAAAACTTTGCTCAGTGTTTAGAGAAAAATATTGCAAAGAATGCAGGGCCAGTCATTAGCCTATTTTATGTACTAGGAGACTGTTGGTGAATTTTAGGGTCAAAAAATGTTAAACAGCACAGCCATTAGAGACAGTGAAAGATTTTATTTTTTTTTTTACTTTCATCCAAACACATTCTTTTCTGAAAAACATAAAAGCATGCACATCGATGACATTCTTATAAAGAAAAACAACTAAGCTGTAAATCAATAATAATACAAATAAAAGTTTAAATGATATGTGAAAAGATTTACAGGTATAGGGCTCTTAATATTAGAAAATAATTCATGTGAATATGAATACAGGCTAAGGAGAAGATTCTGACTTTCCAAACATTTTGATACAAAATTTTTTTCAACTACCATATTTTATAAACCTTTTGTGAGAAGATTAGTATAGTTTTAAGAAACGTAACATTCAAGTAATCTTATGCCGGTTAAGCTGCCTTGTTAAAATGAGTTAGAATCCACATAATTCCAATAGTATTGCCTCTCAAAATTCAAATTTAGAGCATATCCATTATATTCAAAATGTTAAATTCCTGTACTTAACAATGACATGGAATTGATCTAAATTTTACTTTACAGGTAAGAGAAAATTACAATTCAGCATGAGGAAACTTTTCATAAGTTTTACCCATATCCCCACTGATGATTAGGCCAACTGTATCCTAAGTGTACATGGATGTGTGAATATATATACATTCTAATGTATACACACCAATTCACACCACATGTCTCTTCAAAGACATTGCTTGAAACAGTTTCTTCTCTGGCTTGGGAGAAGCAGTGTAACACAGTCACTTGATTTTCCCTTAATCATTTTTTCATTTTGTTTATCATGATCCAGTTGGTATGTTTCATGTGGGTCACTGATATATTTTTGCAACAAAATCCAGTAGCAGTAAGCAGAAATAGGACTATGAGGAAATCCAAGTTTAAATTATAACGTAAAAATAAGAGTAGTTCACACTGAAAGGTCTTCTTCCCATGGTTCCATGGTTGAAAATTGTGATTTGGTTCCTGGAACACAGCTCTTGCTCTAAGGTGATACATATCAATGTGTAGCTCCATTAAAACTAACGGGAAATGAACAAATTCGCTCAGTCCTGAAGAATCCAGTCTGTATTTCACTGGCTTGACAAGGTGAATTTCTTGACAGACAAATGCAAAATGCCTCTGCAGTGGCCAGTGAAGCCTGCTGGCAAAGGCTTAGGGAGTTCACCTCTGACAGCGGCAGCACGGGCTGGCTCTGAATTTCCTCCGAGCAAGTCTGCATGCAAGCCGCTGAGCAGCACCACTAACGGGATCCATGGGTAAAGGACCAGAGCCTAGTGGGAATCCAGCACGCTACAGAAACATGACGTCTGAAATTCATATTCTGTTAAATCAAAGAGACATAGGCAAAAGGCACATGCTAGTAAATCTAGGCAGAATGTCTGCAGGCTCCCATCACCTTAAGTATCTTGTGAACTTGGGGGTCCAACCAAGGTTCACACTGACTATTTTCATATTTAAAAAAACCCAAAAACCTTAATGTTTTCAAGCACTTATGGCACAGACATAGGTTAGTACTAACAGTGTAGCTTAAATCTTCAAAAAGCTGGGAAATTTAAAGTTCTGCTACAGTGAATCAGAGTTACAATTTTAAACTTCATTCTCATATTTTATACCATTTTTGTGTGCAAATTAAGCAATTTCAATAAATATTAGAAATTTAATTATTTTGCAAATATGAGTAAAATCAGCTAATAATGCAATACAATAAAATCATGTGCTAAACAGAGCTTTTTCCCCATGAATATTTTTTACCCTTTCCTTTGAACATCTTCACACTTCTTTTTTTTTTTTTTTTTGAGATAGAGTTTCGCTCTTGTTGCCTAGGCTGGAGTGCAATGGCACGATCTTGGCTCACCGCAACCTCCGTCTCCCAAGTTCAAGCAATTCTCCTGCCTCAGCTTCCCAAGTAGCTGGGATTATAGGCATGTGCCACACAGCCCAGCTGATTTTGTATTTTTAGCAGAGACAGGGTTTCTCCATGTTGGTTAGGCTGGTCTTGAACTCCTGACCTCAGGTGATCTGCCCGACTTGGCCTCCCAAAGCCTGGGATTACAGGCATGAGCCATTGCGCCCAGCCGACACTTCTTAAATACAGTTTCTTTCACTGACTTGTAGAAATTAAGCAAAACATGAAATATTACCTAGCTGCAAGATACTAAGTACTTTAGTGTAAGAGTTTGGAGCTGTCAAATGGTAATAAATTGAAAATAACAGAGTGAAATATGCTGCTAATTAATGCTCAAAAGTGCAGCCATCTGACTTAGAAAATATACAATCCTCCTAGCCTTCTGAAGTTGTCATTAGTGCATGGGAAATGGAAAGAGCAGGAGAAACTCCCTTTACCTTTTACCCTTCCAGCAGCCCCAGTGCTAAAGTTGTATCACCATGTATGTTTGCCCAACACTGCATATCAGCTTTCGTCACAAATTCTATTTTATCCAATGTTCAACCAACAAGGCTTTATTTACACTCCTTATTAAATTCAGGAAACAATTTGATGTCATGTGCAGCTGCCAAAAATAGGCAATGTAGCACATCCCACTGTCTGGACACAGCTACTTGTTTATGGTTTAATAGTAACCCACAGGCAGCCAAGTAGGGTTCCATATATCCACGTGTTTACATACAGCTTCCTTCCAGCCTCGGTCATAAGCATGCCTGTAGTCAAACCACTTAAGATCAACATTGATGGTAAAGTCTTCTTGATACTTAATTTGGAAATAACACTTTTCCCAGGAAATCTGTTTCTTCTTTCTGGATCTGGTGACTCATAAAATTCTATAAGCATCCTATGGCCAGAATGAAAAAAGTTTATATTTTAGTCACTTCAGTATTTCAATTAAAAAAATATCAATTAGGTAGCTATTATATGCTGGAAAAGTTATGCAGGTCCTCGGAAAATAAGGATGAATAAGAAAACGTCCAGAAACTTGGTTTCATAGAAGTTTCTAGTCTTTCAAAATATCTTTAATATGCTCTATGATTAGCATATATGAATTATATATATAATATTTCAACAGCCATTTTATGAGGATGCTCTTTGTTTTTTAAACTTTTGATCTACAAAGGTTTGCAGTGACCTAAGCCACAAATGGCTAATAACTTGCTGCAGCTTCTCTTCCTTTTCACATAGAGCTCCTATTCCAACAGAAGTCAAAGACAGGGCCAGCAGTTCTCAGCTGTCCCTCTGTATCCATAGGAGGCTGGTCCAAGGATACCCAGCAGATACCCAGATCAAAGCATGCTCAAGTCCCTGATATATGAATAAAATGGCATAATATTTGAATAAACACATGCACATATCCCAAATCCTCTTTTTTTGAGACAGGGTCTCGCTCTGTTGCCCAGGCTGGAGTGTGGCATAATGATGGCACACTGCAGTCTCAATCTCCCAGGCTCAGGTGATCCTCCCACCTTGGCCTCCTGAGTAGCTGGGACTATAAGTGCCTGCCTGGCTAATTTTTGTATTTTCTGTAGAGACAGGGTTTTGCCATGTTTCCCAGGCTGGTCTTGAGCTTCTGGACTCAAGCAATTTGCCCACCTTGGCCTCCCAAAGTGCTGGGATTACAGGCATGAGCCACCACATCCAGCTCCCTTTTTTTCTGAATATTTTTGACCTGTGCTTGGTTGAATCCATGAATGTGGAATCCATGGATATGGACTGCTTACTATACTTGGAGTGTCTCAAAGAAGCCTTTCTTCCCATGGAATTATAAAGGCAGATAAAAGAAGGAAAACAACATAGTCAATTCATTTTCCCATCTTACATAAAATCTGTAAAGTTATAATAGCAGAACATACCCAACATAATCATCTGAAACACAAAAATACAGAAAGGGAACACGCTTCTATTGCTTTATAAATCACATTCCCTAGTGATAGTCATTGTATTAAAATGTTCAGACTCATTCTAAATACTTGTAAGTAGGACACAAAATACATTAGTCTTTTTTCTGAAAACACATTTTCATGTCGATACATGTAGATCTTACTTTTAAATTTCTTCCATGGCCAAAGAGGTCCTGAATGGCTGGCTTAATAAATTATGTACAGTTGAGAGTCAATGAAAATAGAAACTTAACATTTCATTGTTAACCTATTATACTTTTAGTAATTTTCACCCAGTAAGGTTCACCCAGGAAGGCTAATTAAAAACATTTTACTGTAAAACAAGGAAAAGAAGAACAATGATAGTTTCTTGAGAAGAAAATATAGTTAAGAGAATGAAACAATTGGCTAAAATTGTTGAATATAATTAATCACAGAAGACATTTTGGATAGAACACTGTCAGCTGCTCCTTGTTTCTGCAATAAGTCTAACAGCATCATGTCCACCCGTACATCAGCAAAGTCCTCTGTCCCGCCCCAGTTTTCGGCACACACTGGCCCAGCAGCTGGTCCTCACGTGGTACCACTGTATCTGACCTGAGAGGTAGATCCGGGCATCTGACACTGGAAAGTTTTTTTGTGTGTGGTGGTGTTTTTGATTTAATTTTATATGTTATCACAGTATTGTCCAAGAAACACTATCAATGAAAGCAGATGGGCCCACTGTCACAAGTCCTTTTACAGTGATTTGTATAAGTAAAGTTTAAAACAGGATCAGATATGCATAAGATTTGACTTGAATTTATAAAATGCATTCTTGAGACAATAAAACTATTTACATTGGTTTCAAATGGTTGACTAAACTGAAATCTATTTGAACCACAGTTTCTGAAGGGCTGGAACTGCTGTTACTCACTTGTCTTTGATTTCGAAACGTTCATGCAGCCATCTTCTCATATGTTCTTGTTCTTCCGGGATATCTTTTTTGTCGATACGATCAATGTGAATATGAATTTTTGGACATTCTTTGCAGAGAAATTCTAACAAAGAAAAATATTTCATTTTTTACTATTTTAGAACTCATGGTCATATAAAGTAACATAATGAAAATAAGATAATGGGACAAAAAAGTTGTAAAATGATGAAAAAGTACAGATTCCTTAGCCAAAATAAAAGTTAAAAGAATAGGGATTATAAACTGGTGGTTGCGGTTTCAAGCTGAAGCAGAGGAGCATGTTATCATTTCTAAGTCGACTACGATGACCTAAGTCATTTAGTTAAATCAACAGTACCAAATGTTTTTTTTCATCTGACAACTTTTAGTGCTGTAGGCATCCCAGGAACAGGAAGCTGGATCCTCCTCTAAGTCCATCGTTTCTGCAGGGATCCCCAAATGCCTAACACCACCAGCACCCATCTTAGTGTGTCACCTGTCACCCCTTAGTGTATCGCCTGTCACAGTGACTGCTGCTTGCCACCAGACTGTGAGCTCCACAGAGGCTGAGAGGAAGCTGGTCTGGTTCATGATGGCACTTTCTGACCTGGCACACAGCTGGGCACTCACAGGCGCCTGACAATCCTCAAACCCTCACTCCTCACCTGACACACAGCTTCTTGTCACTCACTGCTACACAGCCACAACAAACTTGGGGAAGCCACTGCCCCTCCTAATTTGGCCACTGATTTCTAATCATTGCCATTCCTTGCTTTTCTGATACTTGCCATATCTTAACATAGTATATAATTGGTAAAAGAACCAAAATTCTTACATAGATATGGCAAGCCCTGTAAACAACTGTAGTTCTTAAGACTTGATAATTTGAAAAAAGGAGATAGTCTTTTTCAACCTCAGTTGCACAAGGGATGAGGCTATATTTCTTATTCCAAGAAGGACCTTTGAGACTAGAAAGTCCCTTCTTGGTAAGTGGCTCTCTGCAGAAAGGTAAGAATGTTAACATATTTAACTTCCTTGGAGAACAAAGAAATATTCCTAAGATTTAAAAGCAGACTAAGGTAGGGTGGTATGCCGAGAGGGAGGCTGAGACCTTTTTCCTCAAATTGAAAATGTGTTCAAAGACATGTTCTGAGAAATGATGAATCCTACATTCCACCGTCGGAAGGCTTGTCCTTGCTCTTTCAAACCCCTACACTTCCCTTTTTCGCTAAGTACTCTCTGCAACTGCTCTTCCTGACTTCAGTGTGGAGCTCTTAGTAACAAGCAGCATTTAGATGATCAAAAATACCCTGTGTTCTTATATGCTTCCAGGAGTGACCTGGCTTTAATAATCCATCTGCAAAACACTAAAACAAAGATTTTCATTTTTCAGTATTTTTGTCTTAATTTTCCTACAGTACTATCATCTGAATAATCAAAGAACTGCTTAAAAAGTACTTTAAGCAGCAGAACTGTGCCCTGGGTAACAGCACACACGGTGGGGTCAGGTAGCCTGGGTCTTCACTTCTGCAGGAACAATGGGCAACTCTGCTGGCCTCTCTGTGCTAAGTGCCAAGTCGATAAAGTAGGGATGATAATAATAATAGCACCATTTGATAGGGTCATAAGAAGATTTCAAGTTCCTACAGGAGTGCCTGGCACACAGTATGTACTATGTGTTAGCTTTTATAGTGTTCCAGCATATTACTTCTCACCCTATCTTATTTCTATTTCTGATACATAAAAAGACAGATTCCAACATTAATTTTCCTACCTTGACTGTACTATCTAAATCTCCACTTCAACATTTCCATAAGTAAGTTAGATTTAGTCAACACTGCAGTTACCCGTTATTTCACATGCTGGCACACAGACTGTAAGGAAGATGTAACGCACTGCATTTCGAACGACAAATAGAATGCCGTGTGGAGTAATGTGCTCAGACATGGCCGTGCCTCCACTAAGACATCAGCTTTGGAAGAAGAGGCACTGATGCTGTGAGGAAAGGACTCTGAAATTTGCATGGGTCCTTTTGTTTTTCCTAAAACTTACATGTGCTTTGGCGTTTACCACATGCTTTCGAGTACATTAATTATTTCATTAGATCTCTGTAATTCTATGCAGACAAGGGCTATTATTACCTCCTTGTAAGATGAGGAAACTAAGTCTCAGAGAGGACCAAGGCCCACTGTACTTGGGGTGGAGCTATAACAGCCAAGTCCTCAGGTTCAGGACCCAGAGAGGAACTAGGAGAGGAGCATGCAACAAAGTGGAAAGCAGTTCAATGTCAAATGCCATTGAGGAGGTTCTAATACTGAAGGCAGGAAATTAGTGGCATAAATACTTCCTACAGATTTAATAAAGGACTTATATATCCACATTTACAAAAACTATTTTAGGTGAAGCATAGTTTATATCGCGTAAGTCAAAATTACCCTATGGTACCTTAGGGAATCTAGGAAAAAATACTGCAAGGTCTAATTGTTTTTCTACCTATAAATCTCTAGCAGAGCACTAAAGTACACTGATATGCCTGGGCAATACAGAAAGTCTTCCAAAGTGTTCGCACGGGTCACAGGTCTACTTGCGGGAGAAACCAAGCCCCATTTGCTCTGAAGGCAACACAAAGAAAGTGGGAGTGCAGGCGGCCTCCAGCACCCTCAGCGCAGCCACACCACTGCCCACTGAGAACCGGCCCCCTTTTCTTCTGAAAAAAACAGGACCCTCGTCTAACAGGATGAAGCTGGGTAGATAACTGTTGTTAGTTCACATCAATGAACATTATACAGTCTTTAAAAAAAAAAGTTTTGGAAGTATATATACTGACATGTACAGTTGCTCATGACACACAAGTAACACAAGTAAGAAAATGTGAAGAACAGGAGATACACACACACAGGCACCACACACAATCTCATCTTTAAAAAAATATGTAAAGGCACATACTCTATCCAACATATACACATTATAAAAAATAGAATTTAAAGGAAAATATCAAAACCGTTAACTGGGGTTGCATCTGGACAGGTGAACTTGCCGAGTTTTTTCCTTTTTCTTCTGGGTTATCTGTAATCCCCCTTTCCTGATCCATATTTTTAAATATAAAAATATTACTAGAAATGGTAAGTATATATTTTATAATATGAAAATACTTATAGAAAAAACTAGGATCATATAGAATACTTAATAGATTATCAAATGTTATCCTTAAGCACACAATTTATTATAGTACACCAGCCAATTCAGAAATGGGATTTTTAAAATATATATATATATTTTATTGTGTGTTAGGTTTTGGGGTACATGTGAAGAACATGCAAGATTGTCCCATAGGTACATACATGGCAATGTGGTTTGCTGCCTTCCTCCCCATCACTTATATCTGGCATTTCTCCCCATGTTATCCCTCCCCAACTCCCCCATCTCCCACTATCCCTCCCCTAGTTCCCCCCAACAGACCGCAGTGTGAGATGCTCCCCTCCCTGTGTCCATGTGTTCTTATTTTTCAACACCCGCCTATGAGTGAGAACATGCAGTGTTTGATTTTCTGTTCTTACGTCAGTTTGCTGAGACTGATGGTTTCCAGGTTCATCCATGTCCCTACAAAGGACATAAACTCTTCGTTTTTGATGGCTGCATAGTATTCCATGGTGTATATGTGCCACGTTTTCCCTGTCCAGTCTATCATTGATGGGCATTTGGGTTGATTCCAGGTCTTTGCTATTGTAAACAGTGCTGCAATGAACATTCGTGTGCATGTGTCCTTGTAAAAGAACAATTTATAATCTTTTAGATATATACCCAGTAATGGGATTGCTGGGTCAAATGGAATTTCTATTTCTAGGTCCTTGAGGAATCACCACACTGTCTTCTACAGTGGTTGAACTAATTTACACTCCCACCAACAGTGTAAAAGTGTTCCTATTTCTCCACATCCTCTTCAACATCTGTTGTCTCCACATTTTTTAATGATCGCCATTCTAACTGGCATGGGATGGTATCTCAATGTGGTTTTGATTTGGATTTCTCTAATGAACAGTGATGATGAGCATTTTTTCATATGTTGGCCTCATACATGTCTTCTTTTGAAAAGTGTGTGTTCATAACTGTCACCTACTTTTGAATGGGTTTGTTTTTTGCTTGTAAATCTGTTTCAGTTCTTTGTAGATTCTGGATATCAGCCCTTTGTCAGATGGGTAGATTGCAAAAATTTTTTTCCTATTCTGTTGGTTGCTGATGCACTCTAATGATTATTTCTTTCGCTGTGCAGAAGCTCTGGAGCTTAATTAGGTCCCATCTGTCTATTTTGGCTTTTGATGCCAATGCTTTTGGTGTTTTAGTCATGAAGTCCTTGCCTGTGCCTATGTCCTGAATGGTTTTGCCTAGATTTTCTTCTAGGGTTTTTATGGTGTTAGGTCTTATGTTTAAGTCGTTAATCCATCTGGAGTTAATTTTAGTTTGTCAGGAAGGGGTCCAGTTTCTGCTTTCTGCACATGGCTAGCGAGTTTTCCCAACACCATTTATTAAACAGGGAATCCTTTCCCCATTGCTTGTTTTTGTGAGGTTTATCAAAGATCAGATGGTTGTAGATGTGTGGCACTGCCTCTGAGGCCTCTGTTCTGTTCCATTGGTCTATATCTCTGTTTTGGTACCAGTACCATGCTGTTTTGATTACTGTAGCCTTGTAGTACAGTTTGAAGTCAGGTAGTGTGATGCCTCCAGCTTTGTTCTTTTTGCTTAGAATTAACTTGGCTATGCAGGCTCTCTTTTGGTTCCATATGAAGTTTAAGGTGGTTTTTTCCAGTTCTGTGAAGAAGGTCATTGGTAGCTTGATGGGGATAGCACTGAATCTATAGATTACTTTGGGCAGTATGGCCATTTTCACAATATTGATCCTTCCTAACCATGAGCATGGAATGTTTCTCCATCTGTTTGTGTCCTCTCTTATTTTGTTGAGTAGTGGTTTGTAGTTCTCCTTGAAGAGGTCCTTTACATTCTTTGTTAGTTGTATTCCTAGGTATTTTATTCTCTTTGTAGCAATTGTGAATGGCAGTTTGTTCTTGATTTGGCTCTCTTTAAGTCTGTTATTGGTGTATAGGAATGCTTGTGATTTTTGCACATTGATTTTGTATCCTGAGACTTTGCTGAAGTTGCTTATCAGTTTCAGGAGATTTTGGGCTGAGATGATGGGGTCTTCTAAATATACAATCATGTCATCTGCAAATAGAGACAATTTGACTTCCTCCTTTCCTAACTGAATACCTTTTATTTCTTTTTCTTGCCTGATTGCTCTGGCTAGAACTTCCAATACTATATTGAATAGGAGTGGTGAGAGAGGGCATCCTTGTCTAGTGCCAGATTTCAAAGGGAATGCTTCCAGTTTTTGCCCATTCAGTATGATATTGGCTGTGGGTTTGTCATAAATAGCTTTTATTATTTTGAGATACGTTTCATCAATATCTAGTTTATTGAGAGTTTTTAGCATAAAGGGCTGTTGAATTTTGTCAAAGGTCTTCTCTGCATCTATTGAGATAATCATGTGGTTTTTGTCTTTGGTTCTGTGTATGTGGTGAATTACGTTTATAGACTTGCATACGTTGAACCAGCCTTGCATCTCTGGGATGAAGCCTACTTGATTGTGATGGATAAGCTTTTTGATGTGCTGTTGCAATCAGTTTGCCAGTATTTTAGTATTGAAGATTTTTGCATCTATGTTCATCATGGATATTGGCCTGAAGTTTTCTTTTCTTGTTGAGTGTCTGCTGGGTTTTGGTATCAGGGTGATGTTGGTTTCATAAAATGATTTGGGAAGGATTCCCTCTTTTTGGATTGTTTGGAATAGTTTCAGAAGGAATGGTACCAGCTCCTCTTTGTATGTCTGGTAGAATTCGGCTATGAACCCATCTGGACCTGGGCTTTATTTGGGTGGTAGGCTCTTAATTGCTGCCACAACTTCAGACCTTGTTATTGGTCCATTCAGGGTTTCGACTTCTTGCTGATTTAGGCTTGGGAGGATGCAAGTGTCCAGGAATTTATTCATTTCTCCCAGGTTTACTGGTTTATGTGCATAGAGTTGTTTGTAGTCATCTCTGATACTGGTTTGTATTTCTGTGGAATCTGTGGTGATGTCCCCTTTATCCTTTTTTATTGCATCTATTTGATTATTCTCTCTTTTCTTTTTTATTAATCTAGCTAGTGGTCTATTTTGGTGATCTTTTCGAAAAACCAGCTCCTGGATTTATTGATTTTTTTGAAGGTTTTTTTTTTCCTGTCTCTATCTCCTTCTGTTCTGCTCTGATCTTAGTTATTTCTTGTCTTCTGCTAGGTTTTGAGTTTTTTTGATCTTGCTCCTCTAGTTCTTTCAATTTTGATAAGGTGTCAATTTTAGATCTTTCCTTCCTTCTCATGTGGGCATTTATTGTTACATCTTTTCCTGTAGACACTGCTTTAAATGTGTCCCTGAGATTCTGGTATGTTGTGTCTTCATTCTCATTGATTTCAAAGAACGTCTTTATTTCTGCCTTCATTTCATTGTTTATCCAGTCAACATTCAAGAGCCAGTTGTTCAGTTTTCATGAAGCTGTGCAGTTCTGAGTTAGTTTCTGAATTCTGAGTTCTAACTTGATTGCACTGTGGTCTGAGAGACTGTTAGTTATGATTTCCGTTCTTTTGCATTTGCTGAGGAGTGATTTACTTCTGATTATGTGGTCAATATTAGAGTAGGTGTGATGTCCTGAGAAAAATGTATATTCTCTGGATTTGGGATGGAGAGTTCTGTAAATGTCTATTAGGTTTGCTTGGTCCAGGTCTGAGTTCAAGTCCTGGATATCCTTGTTAATTTTCTGTCTCGTTGATCTATCTAATATTGACAGTGGGTTGTTAAAGTCTCCCTCTATTATTGTGTGGGAGTCTAAGTCTCTTTATAAGTCATTAAGAACTAGCTTTATGTATCTGGGTGCTCCTGTATTGGGTGCGTATATATTTAGGATTGTTAGCTCTTCTTGTTGCATTGATCCTTTTACCATTATGTAATGTCCTTCTTTGTCTCTTTAGATTTTAAACCAACAAAGATCAATTTTATCAGAGACTAGGATTGCAACTCTTGTTTTTTTTCTCCATTTGCTTGGTAAATCTTCCTCCATCTCTTTATTTTGAGCCTTTGTGTATCCTTGCATGTGAGATGGGTTTCCTGGATACAGCACACCGATGGGTTTTGGCTTTTTATCCAACTTGCCAGTCTGTGTCTTTTGATTGGGGCATTTAGCCTATTTACATTTAGGGTTAATATTGCTATGTGTGATTTTGTTTCTGCCATTTTGATGCTAGCTAGTGGTTCTGCCTGTTAGTTGATACAGTTTCTTCATTGTGTGAATGCTCTTTACCATTTGGTACATTTTTGGAGTGGCTGGTACTGGTTGTTCCTTTCTATGTTTAGTGCTTCTTTCAGGAGCTCTTGTAAAGCAGGCCTGGTGGTGATGAAATCTCAGAGCAATTGCTGTTCATAAAGGATTTTATTTCTCCTTCAGTTATGAGGCTTAGTTTGGCTGGATATGAAATTCTGGGTTGAAAGTTCTTTTCTTTAAGGATGTTGAATATTGGCCCCCATTCTCTTCTGGCTTGTAGGATTTCTGCTGAGAGATCTGCTGTGAGTCTGATGGGCTTCCCTTTGTGGGTAACCTGACCTTCCTCTCTGACTGCCCTTAGCATTTTCTCCTTCATGTCAACACTGGTGAATTGGACGATTATGTGCCTTGGGGTTGCTCTTCTTGAGGAATATCTTTGTGGTGTTCTCTGTATTTCCTGGACTTGAATATTGGCCTGCCTTGCTAGGCTGGGGAAGTTTTCCTGGATAATATCCTGAAGAGTGTTTTCCAGCTTGGATTCATTCTCTCCATCACAATGAGGTACACCTATCAAACATAGATTAGGTCTTTTCACATAGTCCCATATTTCTTGGAGGCTTTGTTCATTTCTTTTTACTCTTTTTTTCTCTAATCTTGCTTTCTCATTTTATTTCATTGAGTTGATCTTCGACCTCTGATATCCTTTCTTCTGCTTGGCCAGTTCGGCTATTGAAACTTGTGTATGCTTCGCGAAGTTCTCGTGTTGTGTTTTTCAGCTCCATCAATTCATTTATGTTCGTCTCTAAGTGTATTCTCATTAGCATTTCATCAAATCTTTTTTTCAAGGTTCTTAGTTTCTTTGCATTGGGTTAGAATACATTCTTTTAGGTCAGAGAAGTTTCTTATTACCCACCTTCTGAAGCCTGTTTCTGTCACTTTGTCAGACTCATTCTCCATTCAGCCTGGTTCCCTTGCTGGTGAGGAGTTGCGATCCCTTGGAGGAGGAGAGGCATTCTGGTTTAGGGTGTTTTCATCCTTTTTGCGCTGGTTTCTTCCCATCTTTGTGGATTTATCTACCTGTGGTCTTTGTACTTGGTGACTTTCAGATGGAGTCTCTGAGTGGACGTCCTTTTTGTTGATGATGAAGTTCTTTCTTTCTGTTTCTTAGTTTTCCTTCTAACAGTCAGGCCCCTCTGCTGTAGGACTGCTGGAGGGCCACTCCAGACCCTGCTTGCCTGGGAATCACCTGCGGCGGCTGCAGAACAGTAAGGGTTGTTGTCAGTGTCGTCTTCTGCTATCTTTGTCCCAGAAGGATACTCACCAGA